>OZ037711.1:16129508-16141766 GCA_964035505.1 Watsonalla cultraria
GCGGCAGGCGCCGCAAGCGAGGGCGACGAGTGGCATCAGGCCAAGAGCTTCCCGGTGCTACAACTGAGCGCCCCTCGGCAGCTCAGGCAACCTCGACCCCAGCAGAAACCTGGGCCAAAGTGGTGGGGAGGACAGGGGGAAAGAAAAAGGGACCGAAGGAGAGGACCCCGAAAGTTCCGCTGATCCCAAACCCACCCAAACCCATTAGAAAGGACAAAGTGGTTCAGCCAAGACAGGCCAAGCTACGCGCTCCCAAAACGGCTGCAGTGATAATTACGCTGCAGCCTGCTGCAGAGCAGAGGGGGCTCAGATATGCCACCGTCATCGCCGACCTCAAGCAGAAGATCTCCCTTCCAGACATAGGGATCCCCCACGTCCGCATCAGGAAGGCGGCAACGGGGGCCCGAATACTGGAAGTGACGGGGTCGGCGAACGACCAAAGGGCAGAGGCCCTGGCCGAAAAAGTAAGGCAGACACTGAGCGCCGAGGACGTTCGGGTGTCCAGACCCGTGAAGCGCGCTGAATTGCGCATCTCCGGGCTGGACGACTCAGTGTCTGCCAGTGATGTGACTGCGGCGATTGCCCGTGCAACAGGCTGTGCAGAGGGGGTCATCAAGACCGGAGAAGTCCGTGCGACCCCCTCGGGCCTTGGAGCACTGTGGGTGAGCTGCCCGATCGCCACTGCGAAAGCACTGACGACAGTGGGCCGGTTGTTAGTGGGTTGGGTGAGCGCAAGGGTTACACTCCTGCAGCGCAAGCCCACCCGCTGCTTCCGGTGCCACCGGAACGGGCACGTGGCACCACAGTGCTCCTCCTCTGTGGACCGCAGCGAACTCTGTTACCGCTGCGGTAAGCCCGGCCACAAGGCGCGCGAGTGCTCGGCAGCACCGCACTGCGCCCTATGTGCCGAAGCGGGCAGACCGGCGGACCACGTGGCGGGCAGCAAGGCCTGCAAAGCCACGCCGGTCAAGCCGGGCAATCGCCGAAAGCCAGCGCCCACGGGGGGTATAGCCCCCGTCGCTGCTAAACCAGCTCAGCCAGCTGGTCAGGGGACGGCGGGGGGTATAGCCCCCGTCGCTGCTAAACCAGCTCAGCCAGCTGGTCAGGGGACGGTGACCGCCGATGGCGAATAGTCGCCCTACGAAGGTCCTGCAGGGGAACCTCAACCACTCCGCTCGGGCTCAGGATCTATTCCTGCAGTCCCTGCTGGAGTGGTCGGTGGACATTGCGGTGGTGGCGGAACCCTACTTCGTTCCGTCCAGGTCAAACTGGGCGGGCGATGCTACGGGAACCGTTGCCATCGCAAGCGCAGGGGACCTCACCCTCAAGGAGAGGGGCCAGGGTTTCGTCGTCGTGGCCTGGGGGGAGTTTGCCTTCATCGGGGTGTACTTCTCCCCCAACAGACCCCTCATCGAGTTTGAAGCCTTCCTGGACGAGGTTGGGGCGGCGGTGAGACGAGCTTCACCGCTGCCGGTATTCGTCCTGGGAGACTTCAACGCCAAGTCAACGGTGTGGGGCTGTCCGGCCACGGACGCTCGCGGCGAGACCCTCGAGGAATGGGCGGCTATCATCGGAGTCTCCGTCCTAAATCGGGGCTCTGTCAGCACCTGCGTGCGGCAGCAGGGAGAGTCTATCGTGGACATCTCGTTCGCATCTCCTGCTGTCGCGACGCGAGTCCAGGGCTGGCGAGTCCTCGATGGGGTCGAGACGCTGTCGGATCACCGTTATATCCGGTTCAGCGTCTCCTCCACGACGGAGGCAAGAAGCCGTCGAACCGGTGGACGACGGCCACCGTTCCCAAGGTGGGCGCTGGCAAAATTGGACAACGACTTGCTTGAGGAGGCGGCCATTGTAAGGTCTTGGTGCCAGCCTCAGTCGCGCACAGACGACGTGGAAGATCAAGCGGCGTGGTTCCAGGAGACGATGACGGAGGTATGCGACGCGGCAATGCCGCGCGCGCGGCGCCGGCCACCACGTAGAGAGGTGTATTGGTGGTCGGCAGAGATCGCAGACCTCCGTAGGGACTGCGCCGAAGCGCGCCGCGAGTACCAGAGGTGTCGCAGGCGGCGCGCGCGCGACGAGGCAAGCGAGGGCCAGTTGTACGATGCTTACACGTCTTGTAAGAAGACTCTGCAGCTGGCCATCGCACAAGCCAAGACCCGAGGCCGGGAAGAGATGCTGGATGAGCTGAACCGGGATCCGTGGGGCCGCCCCTACCGCCACGCGCGGAAGCAGATGCGCGAGCGGGCCGCCCCACTCACCGAGTCTCTCCAGCCCCGCCTCCTCAGGGAAGTCGTCGCGGCGCTATTCCCCGCCAGTGCTGACTTTCAGCCGCCGGGGATGGCGCCGCCACCCACCGGACGTGACACGGACGCCGCCCCCGTACCCCCCATTTCGGATGGCGAAATGGGGGCGGCGATCCTACGGCTCCGCGCCAAAAAGACCGCACCAGGGCCCGACGGGGTTCCAGGCCGCGCGTTGGTCAAGGCCCTGGACACGCTAGAGGCCCGCTTCAGGGGACTGCTCGACGCGTGTCTTGCGCGTGGACAGTTCCCCTCGATCTGGAAGCAGGGCTTGCTAGTCTTGCTGCCGAAGGAGGGACGTCCTCCGGGCTCGTCGTCAGCGATGCGGCCCATCGTGCTGCTGGATGAGGCGGGCAAGCTATTCGAGCGTATAATAGCTGCCCGCATCACAGACCACTTACGCACGATGGGGCCCGATCTGGCCACCAGCCAATACGGCTTCCGAGAGGGACGCTCCACGGTCGACGCCGTGATGCGCGTGAAGTCCCTCTCGCAAGCAGCTGTCGCAGAGGGCGGGGTGGTGTTGGCGGTGTCCCTCGACATCTCCAACGCGTTCAACACCCTGCCCTTCAGCTGCGTGGCTGAGGCGCTCCGGTACCATCGGGTTCCGGAGTACCTCCGACGAGTCCTCGAGGACTACCTGCTGGGCAGGAGTGTCGTGTGCGTGGACGGGGCCGGTGAGCTTCTACGTCGGCGCGTAGCGTGCGGTGTTCCACAGGGATCGGTGCTCGGCCCGCTCCTGTGGAACATCGGATATGACTGGGCGCTGCGTGGCGCTCTTCCGGCCGGAGTCGACGTGGTGTGCTACGCAGACGACACTCTTGTCACAGCAAGAGCGGCGAACTATGCCGAGGCGACCCTTCTGTCGGAGACCGGAGTGGCGATCGTCATAGACCGGATCCGGCAGTTGGGCCTAAAGGTAGCCCTCAGCAAGACTGAAGCCCTGTGTTTCCACGGGCCTCGCAGGAAGCCACCAGCGGGGGCGCAGCTGGACGTAGGGGGCGTTGCCGTCGAGGTAGGGACCGAGATGAAATATCTCGGCCTCGTACTCGACGGCAGGTGGAAATTCCACGCGCATTTCAAGCGCCTCGCCCCCAAACTCGTCGCTGCGGCTGGTGCGCTTAGCCGGCTCCTGCCGAACACTGGAGGACCACGAACGTGCTGCCGTCGTCTGTACACCGGGGTGGTGAGGTCGATGGCCCTGTACGGCGCGCCGGTGTGGGCGGAAGCCCTGGATCGCCGCAATATGACCCTGCTCCGGAGACCGCAGCGGGTCATGGCGACCAGGGTGATCCGCGGATACCGCACCATCTCACACGGCGCGGCCTGTGTCCTGGCGGGGACCCCACCCTGGGACCTCGAGGCCAAGGTGCTCGCAGCCGTCTATCGGCGGAGTGCTGAGGCCCGAGCAGACGGCGGGGCCGCCGCGCCCGAAGACACGAGGCGCGAGCGGCAGCAGGCGCAAGAACGTTCGCTGGTCGAGTGGCAGGAGCGGCTCGCGGAGCCGGAGGCCGGGCGTCTGACCATTGAGGCCATTCGCCCGGTCCTCAAGGAATGGATGAGCCGCAAGCACGGGTCGCTCACCTACCGCCTCGTGCAGGTACTGTCCGGACACGGATGTTTCGGGAAGTACCTGCACGGAGTGGCGCAGAGGGAAGCGACCCCTAGGTGCCATGAGTGCGGCGGCGACGAGGACACCGCGCAACACACGCTGGAGCAGTGCCCGGCGTGGTCGGTGCAGCGCGATGTCCTCGCCGCCACTATCGGAGGAGACCCCACGCTGCCTTCCTTGGTCAAGGCCATGGTCGGCAGCTCTTTGGCTTGGCATGCGGCCGTGTCATTCTGCGAGAACGTCATCTCGCAGAAGGAGGCGGCGGAGCGGGCAAGGGAGGACGATCCTCTCGCAGCCCCACACCGCCGCCGCAGGACCGGCCGTAGGAGGCGAGCCGAGGAACGGCTCATGCCTCCCTAGAGGGCCGCGGGCGTCGGGACGGGGGTCTCGGCGCCAACGCATGGCCCTCGCGGTTGTAGGACGCTCTCGTGTTCCTGAAGCGTCCTCCCAAGTGTCAAGCCATCCAGCCAGGTGTCTGCCAGTCGCCGGGGGCGGGCCACGGGACCGTGCGAAAGCGGTCCTGCGCCTGCCCGGAACGGCGATTGGTATGCCAGGTATTTGTCGTTGCTGGGGGGGCCCTCGGGACCGTGCGAATGCGGAACCGCGCCCCCCATAAAGGTGACGGCACTGTAAAAGCCAGGAGATGACAGATGCCAGGTATTTGTCGTTGCTGGGGGGGCCCTCGGGACCGTGTGAATGCGGAACCGCGCCCCCCCATAAAGGTGACGGCACTGTAAAAGCCAGGAGATGCCTGATGCCAGGTATTTGTCGTTGCTGGGGGGGCCCTCGGGACCGTGCGAATGCGGAACCGCGCCCCCCATAAAGGTGACGGCACTGTAAAAGCCAGGTCTCGGTTCCGGAACCGAGAAAGGAGAGAAAAGCCAGGTTCAGCCAGGTACCAGGAGAGGGGTCGAAAAGACCAGTCGCTGGAGGGGGCGTCGGTGCGTGTATCTTGCGGTCCCGAGCCCCCCCCGTTCAGGCGATGTGGAGGAACACCGTGGATGTTTAGTGGGTGGGAGTCCCACATAACCCCCCTGCTGCCCCCGTGGCAGGGGTGCGTATCCATAAAGGATTTTACCACGTTAAAAAAAAAAAAAAAAAAAAAAAAAAAGGTTAGGTTAGGTTAGGTTGGGGTGCCAAGGCAGCAACCTCCACGTGGTGCACCCTGGGCAACGACGGCTGACAACATTCCTCTAACGGGGCTCTGTTGTTGACCGGCGGCTGATGGCTAGCCAAATGGGGGGGGTACACTTAACAGGGAGTTTACACACACACAGTTACACTTAACATGCAAAAACCACACACATTTTTCTTGCACACACACTACAGCACACATCAGCTACACATCTACATGCAAAAACCACACGCACAAGCAGATACACAAACTCAATCCCAAGATACTCTGGTCGATGGGATGCATGGCTGGCGAGATGGCCAGTCCCGACAGTGCACACACACCACCCACACTCTACAGATACACTACACATCACACACCCTCACGTTCACACACTCACATACTTCACATGCAAAAACCACTTTACTGTTACACAACGACGAGGAGGAGGAAACACAATCAAAATGACGACACGCATATTGAAGACAAATCTCCAGGCGGGTAAATCCCGCCCCGAAGCCTCGGCTTCGGGCTGCCCCACAGTATCTGGGGGGGGCACAACATGCGTCGGAGGTCAGCATGCCGCTGACCCCCGTGAACAACGACCCGGCAATTCATTCACGGACACTGAAACCTCAGGAGAGAGTCTCTCCAGAGATAAGGCTCAGAGGTTCTGGGCTTGCGACGAAACAGGAGGCCGTCGATCGACGTGCCCTTCCTCGGGCGACGACTTGCCCGGATCGGAAGTGGTGACGTGCGAACCGGCGCCCCCTATCAATCGTCGGGCACTGGCGGCTCGAAACCGACCCAAGCCAGCGAGAGATGGGCGAGGGCGATTCGCGGCCAAATCCCAGCCGGCCGATGTGACGCTGCGGCCAGAAGTCCAGGAGCACGGCGACAGTGACTCCTCATTCGCGTCTGCGGCGTCGGAACGTGTGGCCAGGCGCTGCTCTTTCATCCGCAGCGACAGTAATGGGTCCCCGTTGCCTGCGGTGCAAGACAACCGCAAGGCGGAGGAAGAGCGCAGAAGGCGGAGCATCGAAGAGGAGATCCGGCTGAGAGACCCGACGGCAGCAGCCTACAGAGACGTAATAGTCACAGAGGCGAGGAAGATCTGTGAGGTTGCTGCCAAGTCAGGACGCCTGAAGGGCACCTGCGTTCGGGCCCTTAAGTCTGCTGCGGCAGCAATCGAGGTGGCGAGCGGTAAGCTCTTTGAAAGCACCGCCACTCTCGAGACGAGGAAGTTACAGGCGGAGGTGGAACGCCTGCGAGCGGAGGTAGCTCAAATAGCTGCTCTGCGGGCGGACAACGACCTCCTGCGCGCCGAAGTGGCTACATTGAGAGTGGAGAACACCAGGCCGCAGCAGACTACACCTGCACGTGTAACTCCGCCACCATCTCAGCAGGACGTGGCCGCCACAGTGATGGCGGCCATGCAACAAAAATTCGAGGAGTTGGAGAAGCGCCTCTGCCCCTCTCAAGGGGAGCGCAGAAAAGAAGCCAGGCCCACACATATGGCGCCTGAGGCCAGAACATCCGGGGTCGAGCCGGCTAAGCGTGGCAGGCGCCGCAGGCGTAGGCGAGGAGTAGCACCAGGCCAACAGCTACCTGGTGCTACAACTGAGCGCCCTTCGGTAGCTCAAGCGGCTTCGACCCCAGTCGAAACCTGGGCCAGAGTGGTAGGGAGGACGGGGGGCAGAAAACAAGGAACGAAAGAGAAGACCCTGAAAGCGCCTCTTCTCCCAAACCCACCCAAACCCATTAGGAAAGGAAAGGTAACTCAACCAAGAGAGGCTAAGCTACGCGCTCCCAAGACGGCTGCAGTGGTGATAACGCTGCAGCCCGCTGCAGAGCAGAGAGGGCTCAAGTACGCCTCGGTCATCGCCGACCTCAGGGAAAAGATCTCCCTCCCTGATATAGGGATCCCTCACATCCGCATTAGGAAGGCGGCAACGGGGGCCCGAATATTTGAAGTGGCGGGGTCGGCGAATGACCAAAGGGCAGAGGCCCTAGCAGAGAAGATAAGGCAGACACTGAGCGCCGATGACGTTCGGGTGTCCAGACCCGAGAGGCGCGCTGAGCTGCGCATGCTGTGCAGAGGGGGTCATCAAGACCGGAGAAGTCCGTGCGACCCCCTCGGGCCTAGGAGCACTGTGGGTGAGTTGCCCGATCGTCACTGCGAAAGCACTGACGACAGCGGGCCGGTTGTTAGTGGGTTGGGTGAGCGCAAGGGTTACACTCCTGCAGCGCAAGCCCACCCGCTGCTTCCGGTGCCACCGGAACGGGCACGTGGCACCACAGTGCTCCTCCTCTGTTGACCGCAGCGAACTTTGCTACCGCTGCGGTGAGCCCGGCCATAAGGCGCGCGAGTGCTCGGCAGCACCGCACTGCGCCCTATGTGCCGAAGCGGGCAGACCGGCGGACCATGTGGCGGGCAGCAAGGCCTGCAGAGCCACGCCGGTCAAGCCGGGCAATCGCCGTAAGCCAGCGCCCACGGGGGGTATAGCCCCCGTCGCTGCTAAACCAGCTCAGCCAGCTGGTCAGGGGACGGTGACCGCCGATGGCCCCTAGTCGCCCTACGAAGGTCCTGCAGGGGAACCTCAACCACTCTGCTCGGGCTCAGGATCTTTTCCTGCAGTCCCTGCTGGAGTGGTCGGTGGACATTGCGGTGGTGGCGGAACCCTACTTCGTTCCGTCCAGGTCAAACTGGGCGGGCGATGCTACGGGAACCGTTGCCATCGCAAGCGCAGGGGACCTCACCCTCAAGGAGAGGGGCCAGGGTTTCGTCGTCGTGGCCTGGGGGGGATTCGCCTTCATCGGCGTGTACTTCTCCCCCAACAGACCCCTCATCGAGTTTGAAGCCTTCCTGGACGAGGTTGGGGCGGCGGTGAGACGAGCTTCACCGCTGCCGGTATTCGTCCTGGGAGACTTCAACGCCAAGTCAACGGTGTGGGGCTGTCCGGCCACGGACGCTCGCGGCGAAACCCTCGAGGAATGGGCGGCTCTCATCGGAGTCTCCGTCCTAAATCGGGGCTCTGTCAGCACCTGCGTGCGGCAGCAGGGAGAGTCAATCGTGGACATCTCGTTTGCATCTCCTGCTGTCGCGACGCGAGTCCAGGGCTGGCGGGTCCTCGATGGGGTCGAGACGCTGTCGGATCACCGTTATATCCGGTTCAGCGTCTCCCCCACGACGGAGGCAAGAAGCCGTCGAACCGGCGGACGACGGTCACCGTTCCCAAGGTGGGCGCTGGCTAAATTGGACAACGACTTGCTTGAGGAGGCGGCCATTGTAAGGTCTTGGTGCCAGCCTCAGTCGCGCACAGACGACGTGGAAGACCAAGCGGCGTGGTTCCAGGAGACTATGACGGAGGTATGCGACGCGGCAATGCCGCGCGCACGGCGCCGGCCACCACGTAGAGAGGTGTACTGGTGGTCGGCGGAGATCGCAGACCTCCGTAGGGACTGCGCCGAAGCGCGCCGCGAGTACCAGAGGTGTCGCAGGCGGCGCGCGCGCGACGAGGCAAGCGAGGGCCAGCTGTACGATGCTTACACGTCTTGTAAGAAGACTCTGCAGCTGGCCATCGCACAAGCCAAGACCCGAGGCCGGGAAGAGATGCTGGATGAGCTGAACCGGGATCCGTGGGGTCGCCCCTACCGCCACGCGCGGAAGCAGATGCGCGAGCGGGCCGCCCCACTCACCGAGTCTCTCCAGCCCCGCCTCCTCAAGGAAGTCGTCGCGGCGCTATTCCCCGCCAGTGCTGACTTTCAGCCGCCGGGGATGGCGCCGCCACTCACCGGACGTGACACGGACGCCGCCCCCGTACCCCCCATTTCGGATGGCGAAATGGGGGCGGCGATCCTACGGCTCCGCGCCAAAAAGACCGCACCAGGGCCCGACGGGGTTCCAGGCCGCGCGTTGGTCAAGGCCCTGGACACGCTAGAGGCCCGATTCAGGGGACTGCTCGACGCGTGTCTTGCGCGTGGACAGTTCCCCTCGATATGGAAGCAGGGCTTGCTAGTCTTGCTGCCGAAGGAGGGACGTCCTCCGGGCTCGTCGTCAGCGATGCGGCCCATCGTGCTGCTGGATGAGGCGGGCAAGCTATTCGAGCGTATAATAGCTGCCCGCATCACAGACCACTTACGCACGATGGGGCCCGATCTGGCCACCAGCCAATACGGCTTCCGAGAGGGACGCTCCACGGTCGACGCCGTGATGCGCGTGAAGTCCCTCTCGCAAGCAGCTGTCGCAGAGGGCGGGGTGGTGTTGGCGGTGTCCCTCGACATCTCCAACGCGTTCAACACCCTGCCCTTCAGCTGCGTGGCTGAGGCGCTCCGGTACCATCGGGTTCCGGAGTACCTCCGACGAGTCCTCGAGGACTACCTGCTGGGCAGGAGTGTCGTGTGCGTAGACGGGGCCGGTGAGCTTCTACGTCAGCGCGTCGCATGCGGTGTTCCACAGGGATCGGTGCTTGGCCCGCTCCTGTGGAACATCGGATATGACTGGGCGCTGCGTGGCGCTCTTCCGGCCGGAGTCGACGTGGTGTGCTACGCAGACGACACTCTTGTCACAGCAAGAGCGGCGAACTATGCCGAGGCGACCCTTCTGTCGGAGACCGGAGTGGCGATCGTCATAGACCGGATCCGGCAGTTGGGCCTAAAGGTAGCCCTCAGCAAGACAGAAGCCCTGTGTTTCCACGGGCCTCGAAGGAAGCCACCAGCGGGGGCGCAGCTGGACGTAGGGGGCGTTGCCGTCGAGGTAGGGGCCGAGATGAAATATCTCGGCCTCGTACTCGACGGCAGGTGGAAGTTCCACGCGCACTTTAAGCGCCTCGCCCCCAAACTCGTCGCTGCGGCTGGTGCGCTTAGCCGGCTCCTGCCGAACACTGGAGGACCACGAACGTGCTGCCGTCGTCTGTACACCGGGGTGGTGAGGTCGATGGCCCTGTACGGCGCGCCGGTGTGGGCGGAAGCCCTGGATCGCCGCAATATGACCCTGCTCCGGAGACCGCAGCGGGTCATGGCGACCAGGGTGATCCGCGGATACCGCACCATCTCACACGGCGCGGCCTGTGTCCTGGCGGGGACCCCACCCTGGGACCTCGAGGCCAAAGTGCTCGCAGCCGTTTATCGGCGGAGTGCTGAGGCCCGAGCAGACGGCGGGGCCGCCGCGCCCGAAGACGCGAGGCGCGAGCGGCAGCAGGCGCAGGAACGTTCGTTGGTCGAGTGGCAGGAGCGGCTCGCGGAGCCGGAGGCTGGGCGTCTGACCATTGAGGCCATTCGCCCGGTCCTCAAGGAATGGACGAGCCGCAAGCACGGGGCGCTTACCTACCGCCTCGTGCAGGTACTGTCCGGACACGGATGTTTCGGGAAGTACCTGCACGGAGTGGCGCAGAGGGAAGCGACCCCAAGGTGCCATGAGTGCGGCGGCGACGAGGACACCGCGCAACATACGCTGGAGCAGTGCCCGGCGTGGTCGGTGCAGCGCGATGTCCTCGCCGCCACTATCGGAGGAGACCCCACCCTGCCTTCCTTGGTCAAGGCCATGGTCGGCAGCACTTTGGCTTGGCATGCGGCCGTGTCATTCTGCGAGAACGTCATCTCGCAGAAGGAGGCGGCGGAGCGGGCAAGGGAGGACGATCCTCTCGCAGCCCCACACCGCCGCCGCAGGACCGGTCGTAGGAGGCGAGCCGAGGAACGGCTCATGCCTCCCTAGAGGGCCGCGGGCGTCGGGACGGGGGTCTCGGCGCCAACGCATGGCCCTCGCGGTTGTAGGACGCTCTCGTGTTCCTGAAGCGTCCTCCCAAGTGTCAAGCCATCCAGCCAGGTGTCTGCCAGTCGTCGGGGGGGGCCATGGGACCGTGCGAAAGCGGTCCTGCGCCCGCCCGGAACGGCGATTGGTAGTGTAAAAGCCAGGAGATGCCAGGTATTTGTCGTTGCTGGGGGGGCCCTCGGGACCGTGCGAATGCGGAACCGCGCCCCCCATAAAGGTGACGGCACTGTAAAAGCCAGGTCTCGGTTCCGGAACCGAGAAAGGAGAGAAAAGCCAGGTTCAGCCAGGTACCAGGAGAGGGGTCGAAAAGACCAGTCGCTGGAGGGGGCGTCGGCGCGTGTATCTTGCGGTCCCGAGCCCCCCCCGTTCAGGCGATGTGGAGGAACACCGTGGATGTTTAGTGGGTGGGAGTCCCACATAACCCCCCTGCTGCCCCCGTGGCAGGGGTGCGTATCCATAAAGGATTTTACCACGTTAAAAAAAAAAAAAAAAAAAGGTTAGGTTAGGTTAGGTTAGGTTAGGTTAGGTTAGGTTAGGTTAGGTTTTTTTTTTTTTTTTTTTTTTTTTTTTTTTTTTTTTTTTGCGGCCCTGGAGGCCTTTCTTGTGTCTCCCCTGAACTTACTCAGGGATCTTGTTTAACTTTTATTTATTATTTTTACTATATAACGACGTTGATGTACTTTGTTCTTTACTAATTTCCATGTGTGTGTGTTCCAAAACTTTGTGCGAATTCTAATATTTTACCTATTTATGCTTCTTGCTGTTTCTACTTATAAATGTATTAATTCTTATTTAAATTGTATATATTCTTAAATTGAGCTATTTAATTTTTACTTATTTCTGGTAGCGACAATAGTCGCTACCTTTATACTATAATTTACAAAAATTTTTTGGGTATCCCTTCCTCTTATCAACTTCCCCAATGACTCGTCCACAATACTCTCTCCCATCTCCTGTTCCGCCTCAAAGCGTTCTTTCCCGAAAGCTGGGCACTCGGCGAGGATGTGTCCGACGGTTTGGCTCACGCCCGGCTCACAGAAGCACGATGGGTCCTCTTTACACTTGAATCTGTGCAAGTATTGAGAGAACCCACCGTGCCCAGTGAGCACCTGCGTCAACACGCCCGCTGGGCGGAGCTGTCGGACAATCCTGTACGCCTCCACAGCGTCGGGGAAGAACGCCTTGGTAACCCCGGCCGTATCGCCGGCTTTATACCTCCGGTTCCATTCGTCAAGCGAGTGCTTGCGCAGCTCTCGCTTGACGAACGAAACCGGGCACCCGTCATAGTCCGGCCTCTTCTTAGAGTGCAGGGCAGCTTCTTTGGCCAACTGGTCCGCTCGCTCGTTCCCTTCCAACCCCGCATGTGCTTTTATCCAGAACAGGGAGACTTCCCTGTTCTGGAGTGTGGTTTGGCGGATGTTGTGCCTGGCTTCCACAGCCAGGGGGTGGAGGGAACGTG
>CAXIUR010000001.1:0-29260 GCA_964035505.1 Watsonalla cultraria
TCGATACGTTCTCTCGCTCGCAAAATAAGGTAATACGAGTATGAGAAAGTGAGGTAATTACCTGAAGTTCACTACAGTCCTCCAACTTGACTTAACTTGAACCATAAACTGAATTTATATTTCTTACTAGAAGGTTTCCATTACTATAAGGAGATCGTGCATAATTCAATTAGGAATTAAATCTTAATGCATACATTTTTACAAAACGTTTTTCCAATGCGAGGTCAAAAGGGTTGTATTGCTAAAGCTGTTTGCCAAAGCCGACCTTCTCATTTGATTCAGTAATCTTTAGAAACAATAGGCTAACCCGTGGTATTATTGAAGCATTACCCGTGTAAATACTTGGCTCTGCGGTCCTCAGTAAACGGTTCCATTATTCATATAGGATGGGCCTTTCTTTGCTTGTTTAGCGTTCAGATCTCAATTGTTTACGCTTGTGTTATATGGACAGCCCCTTACGAAATTGCAGCGAATACGTATTTTATGTAAACGCCTTTACACCTATTGCAACACCGGATTTGCAGCGTTAGCAGAAAGAAGTATCATCGAACCCAAAGGAGGCCGGCGCCATCCGACGCCGCACTTTACTGGAACTTTCCACATTATTATATTTTAGCGTGTGAATCAATTTTACTTGCAATGTATAATTTTATATCAACTCTCTGTCATTCTTATTCTAGCATCGATAGGAAGTAGACTAGGTTTCTTTAACATTAAGTTTTAATTGTAATTTCAATTTAATTAAATATTATAAATTAATTTTGGTTTTTTTTGGGTCCTCCGGCGGCGACATCCATAATTGGCGCAGTCGGTAGGATACTTAGGGTAGCTTAGATTCTCATATCGAATTAATCAGCGCCCGGGTATCCAAAGAACCTGGAGTCCGGATCGGAGGATAAATCTAGACATCGATCCCAGAGGAACCAGAATGAAATTCATGTAAGTACACTCACAATTTTTTCTGTGCGTTGCTTTCCCTTTTCCTAATTTAGTGTGTTAATTATCGTGCAAAATTTTTCATCCTAAGCAAACTACCCCTAGAGGGCCTGCGCGTGCTATAGTAGCTCGTAGGCTTGAATTAGATAGAAATAGAAATATTAGTGTAGATTTAGATAATTTAGATAGTACTTTAAATTCCTCGTTAGGCTCGATAGAATATCAACCGACCGAGATGACTGACGTAGACACAATTTTCAAGGCCTTACGCCTAGTACCCGATTTTGACGGCAACCCCCATGTGCTCCCCCGGTTTATAAATTTGTGTGATCAAATCGTAGCCGAATATGTAACTGCAAATCCAGGCAATGAGTTAGCAAAGCTCTGTCTCATTAACGGCGTACTTAATAAGATTACTGGGCCAGCCGCACGTATTATAAATTCGAACGGCATATCTGAAGATTGGAATAGCATTAAAAATGCCCTCATAAATAATTTTTCAGACCAACGTGATGAGACCGCTTTGTACAATGATCTTATGTTAGCCACACAAGGGAATAGTTCGCCACAGGAATTTTATGATAAATGTGTTAACTTGTTCAGCACCATTATGACCTATGTCACATTGCATGAAAATGTCAGTACCACTGTTGAAGCCAAACGCATTCTTTACAAGAAATTAACAATGCAAGCGTTTGTGCGTGGTTTAAAAGAGCCCTTAGGGTCTCGCATTAGATGCATGCGTCCTGATAGTGCTGAAAAAGCGTTAGAGTTTGTGCAAGAGGAATTGAACGTTATGTATCTTCAAGGCCGTAATGATTCAGTGTCCGAAAAGAAGTCACAACCGTTTCAATCGCCAAAGCCAATGCCAATACCAATATACAATTCCTTGCCCGCGTTTAAACCATTCAATTCTTTTGCACGTCCTCCATTTAATTCTAATACGCAGCCAGTCCCACAAATGTGGAAGCCAAATTACCAGCAAAATGTGCCTTTTAGACCTGTGAATATGCCATCACGCACGCAACAAATGTTCCGTGCGCCGCCACAAAATTATAACGCTAATCAAAATAATTTCCAGCTTGCTCCTAGGAATGTGTCTCAATATCAAGGCCCTAAGCCTATGAGTGGTGTTAGCCACTATGTTGCTAGGGAAAGACCTATGGGAAACCAGTTAACTGGTCATGATTGGCGTAAGCATGGCAATATTCCTGCTTCAAATTATTTTAAAACTAAGGAAATGAATATGAATGAGTGTGACAGCTATGATTATTACTATCCTGAATTTTATACATGTGATCCTTATGAGTACTTTACAGCCAACGATTTTTATTATCATGAACCTTATTATACAGCCGAACCAATGTGTGATGAATCACATGAATGCCCTTCAGGCTACTCTGATGAGGTTCAGCCCTCTACCAGCTCTGCAGAAGAGCCGGATTTTCAGAAGCGTACGAAATCCGACAAGTTAAAATAGAATTAAATTTGCAAACTCAAAGGCAGCTTCCATTCATACAAATTGCAGATCCGCCCTTAAAATTACTTATAGACACGGGCGCGAATCAGTCTTTTATTTCTCCGAATGCCATTGAGAGTTTTTATTCACACTTGCCGCTTAATTTTGATCCATTTGAAGTAACTAACGTTCATGCAACATCTAGGAATAATTATTCGATTAATATTCCTTGCTTTTCAGAATTTGATGAAACTGATAACATTAAATTGTACATTTATAAATTTCACGATTACTTTGACGGTCTTATAGGACTAGATTTGTTAGAAAATTGGGAAGCCAAAATAGATTTAAAAGACAAAATTCTCATAACGCGTAATTCGACGAATCCTATCAGTATGTACAACTCGCGAAACGTTAACTGGTACGAAGATATTATACCGGCAAATTCATCAAAAATTATAAAAATTCCTATTAACTTACAAGATGGCGATGCATTAATTAATGAACAGACTATTTCAAATTGCTTTATTAATCAGTGTTTAACTACCGTTCAGAATAACCGCGGATTTATAGAAGTTATGAATCCGACGCAACACGACCTAATATTTTCGTTAGATCGCCCCGTCCAAGCCGAAACTTATAACGTTCAATGCTCGCGTACCCCTTTGATATCAGAGCGTGCGGACGAAGTTCTATCGCGTTTACGTACGGACCATTTGAATGCCGAAGAACGCGCGAACTTAGAAATGCTATGTAGAAAGTACGCGGATGTATTTTATATCGATGGAGAAAGATTAACCTTCACGAATAAAATCAAACACAGCATTAGAACATCGGACGAAATTCCCGTATATACGAAGAGTTATCGCTATCCGTATATTCATAGAGACGAAGTTAGGGACCAGATAGGCAAAATGTTAGATCAGGGTATTATTAGACCATCAGAGTCCGCTTGGAGCTCGCCTATATGGGTAGTACCGAAGAAGGCCGATGCCTCCGGTAAAACTAAGTGGCGCCTCGTTGTAGATTTTCGTAAGTTGAACGAAAAGACTTACGATGACAAATACCCGATACCTAACATCAATGACATTTTAGATAAACTTGGTAATTGTCAGTATTTCACCACCCTAGACCTTGCTAGCGGATTTTTTCAGATAGAAATGGAACCTGGTGATGTTCCGAAGACCGCATTCAATGTAGAAAACGGTCACTATGAGTTCTTACGTATGCCAATGGGTTTAAAAAATTCCCCGTCCACTTTCCAACGCGTAATGGACAATGTTCTAAAAGACCTTCAGAATACAGTTTGTCTGGTTTATTTGGACGATATTGTCGTCTTCAGTACCTCTTTACAGGAACACATGATTAATTTAGAGAAAGTATTTCAAAAACTACGCGAATCGAACTTTAAAATTCAAATGGACAAGTCAGAGTTCCTTAAGCTCGAGACGGCATACTTAGGACACGTAATTAGTAAAGACGGTATCAAGCCAAACCCCGATAAGATAACAGCCATTCAAAAATATCCGATTCCTAAAACACCTAAGGAAATCAAACAATTTCTTGGCTTAGTAGGTTACTATCGTAAATTTATACCTGACTTTGCACGCGTGACGAAACCTATGACGCAATGTCTTAAGAAAGGTAGGAAAGTAGTGTTAGATTCAGACTATATCAACTGCTTTGAGCAATGCAAACAGCTACTAACTAATGATCCGATTCTCCAATACCCCGATTTTTCTAAAGACTTCGTTCTCACTACAGACGCGTCTAATATAGCTATCGGTGCGGTATTATCGCAAGGTACCATAGGCGCGGATAAACCGGTTTGCTATGCCTCGCGCACTCTAAACGAGAGTGAAATAAATTATAGCACTATTGAAAAGGAACTCCTCGCTATTGTATGGGCAACCAAATACTTTAGACCCTATTTGTTCGGTAGAAAGTTCAAAATCGTAACAGACCATAAGCCACTCCAGTGGGTTATGAATCTAAAAGAGCCCAACTCTCGGTTAACTCGTTGGAAGCTCAAACTTTCGGAATATGACTATAGTGTAGTTTATAAAAAGGGTAGTAGCAACTGCAATGCAGACGCTTTGTCTCGGGTTCAAATCCATAACGAGGAGGCCAGTTCAGTAATTGCAAACGCATCCGAACACCCACCTACAGTAGAAAACTCATCTACCGCTTCCGCTCACACTAGTCTCGAAAATCCCATATTAGAGATCCCCATCGTAGCAGAACCATTGAATAAATTTCACAGGCAGTTAGTTATCACAGTTGTCGGCGACATTAAAAAGCGACCGACGGCTTCAAAGCCATTTGATACTCATACTAGGACCGCCGTACAAGTATCAAGTTCCAACTTAGAATCCGATATTATTGACGTCATTAAAGAATTTGTGAATCCGAAGGTTAAGACCGCGTTACTTATAAATCCACCTTTGGCACTTTATGACATTATACCTATCATCCAAGATAAATTTAGAAGCTCTTCCATGAATTTAGTCTTATCCAAATTCGAGGTCGAGAATGTAAAAGAGTATCTCAGACAACAGGAGATATTAAAACATTACCACGAGGGTAAAACGAATCATCGCGGAATTAACGAATGCCACTTAGCCTTGTCCCGTCGTTATTATTGGCCAAAAATGAAAGACGACATTACTAAATTTATTAATAGTTGTACTATTTGCGGTCAAGCAAAATATGATCGCAACCCCATCAAACAACAATTCAATATAGTTCCGCCAGCTACAAAACCTTTCGAAACAGTCCATATAGATCTGCTTTCAATTCAGAATGAAAAGTATTTAACTATCGTGGACGTATTCTCAAAGTATGCACAAGCGTATCATATTCGCGATGGTACCGCCATTAGTACATTACAAGCGCTACTTAAATTCTGTACTCATCATGGTCTCCCTCTTACAATAGTTTCGGACAACGGTACGGAATTTACGAACCAATTGTTTAATGAATTCGTCAACTTACATAAAATACACCATCATAGAACTTTGCCCCATAGCCCTAACGATAACGGTATCGTTGAAAGGTTTCACTCTACGTTACTAGAACACCTTCGCATTTTAAAATTAAGTCACAAAGATCAAGACGTAATTAACCTTGTCCCCTATGCAATTTTGGCGTATAATAGTTCAATTCATTCTTTTACTAAATGCAGACCATTCGATATAATAACCGGTCACTTCGACCCGCGAGATCCGTTCGATATCGATATGTCCCAGCACTTAATGCAACAATACATGCTTAATCATCGCGAAAGCATGAAACTAGTATACGACGCTATTAATGAGTCATCGTTGAACACGCGCACTAATATTATAGAGAATTTAAATAAAACTCGGGAACCAGAAACCGAATATCAACCCCAACAACGCGTTTTCGTAAATAACCCCTTAGCCAGCCGTCAGAAACTGGCACCGCGATATAGTCAGGATACCGTACTAGCAGACTTACCGATACATATCTATACGTCGAAAAAGCGCGGTCCCGTCGCTAAAAGTCGGTTAAAAAGAGTCCCTAAAAGTGCCCAATTGTTGCAGGGTGCTACTGGTCCTGACTGCTCGTTTGATAACGGCTCAGGAAATCAATCAAGAGATAACACTTGAGAGTCTTGATGATGGTCCTGGACTACTAAGTTAATTACTCACTTTCATACATTTTTACAATATATACAACTTAAAGATATTAGCGATAAAATAGAGTTATTACAATTTCAGCTATCAGATTTCAAACATCAAATGAAAAATCATACCTACATGTTGTACGAACTTCAAATAGATTACCTTTCATCAAAATTAATACAAGTAATGAGTCACTTAGAAACGCTAGAACCAACGCGAGTAAAAAGAGGTCTCATTGACGGCTTAGGTTCAATGATTAAAACAATCACTGGTAACCTTGATCATTCTGATGCAACCAGATACGATAATGCTATTAAAATTCTTCAGGATAATGATAATAAGATTGCTAACCAGTTTAATTCCCATATTAGTTTAAATAAAGAATGGATGGCCCAGCATTCTCATTTAATGACAGAGTTAGTCGATAACCAATCCAAAATTAACGATACTTTGAAACTCATTTTAGATGCCGAAGCTTATAGAGACTCAAGTCTTATAAAATATATGAAGTTTGCTCAAAACTTAGCCATAATTACAGAAAACATAAATGATATTTTAGACGAGTTAATTAGAATAGAAAATATGCTAGCTTTCATTCGCGCTTCAAGTACTCACCACTCTATGATTAGTATGACAGTTTTAAGTAATATGATTAGTAGATTAGTTTCAATTTATGGTAAGGATCATGTTTTAGACTTAGAACTCAGGCAATATTACGATATAATAAAACCCGGTTACTATTTCTCTGGTACTAGAATTGTAGTTGTCTTTAAATTACCTATATTTGCCCGAGATACGTATGATTTATATAAATTATCGGTTGCACCTAATAAATACCGGCAGGCCCTCATCCCTCCTTATCCGCTAATAGCAACGAACAGGAAAGGTTACGTGTACATGGAGGCAGAATGCCCGAAGTACAATCACTGGTACCTCTGTGGAGATAAGATGGACCACCAGCTCCGAGAGCAGCCGGATTGCACGCAAGATCTCATCACCAATCAGTCCCTGGACGACGCCTGCGAGATGACCACAATCACCCTCTCAAGAATATCACTAGAGCAACTCGACGAGCAGCACTACGTCGTGTCATTTCCCAACGCGACGAAGATACACATGCGGTGCGCACGAGATGACTACAACATCGTGAGCGGCACCTACCTGGTCACCATCCCAGTCAACTGCTTCCTTCAGACTTCAGAGTTCACAATCACCAATACCAATGATCGAGTTCAAGGACTACCTCTGAAGATAATGAAACTCCCCTATGACGTAGAAGCTCACGTGAACAATTCACCCCAGATACTTCTCAAATCGATTGATTTAAAGCAGCTACATGAAACACAGAATCAACTTATGACGCAACCGGCCCTTCAAATTGAACAAGTCTCGTCGGATTATATCTACAACACGACGATCCCGTTGTACACCATAGTCCTAATATGTGTACTGATACTCGTTAGTGTGTCAATTATAAAACACTACGGGCTATTGAGATGTGCTACGAGAGAGATGCCAGCATCACCCGGAGAAGACATCTATGCGAAGCCTGAGAACTCTGGACCACATATGTTATATGGACAGCCCCTTACGAAATTGCAGCGAATACGTATTTTATGTAAACGCCTTTACACCTATTGCAACACCGGAATTGCAGCGTTAGCAGAAAGAAGTATCATCGAACCCAAAGGAGGCCGGCGCCATCCGACGCCGCACTTTACTGGAACTTTCCACATTATTATATTTTAGCGTGTGAATCAATTTTACTTGCAATGTATAATTTTATATTAACTCTCTGTCATTCTTATTCTAGCATCGATAGGAAGTAGACTAGGTTTCTTTAACATTAAGTTTTAATTGTAATTTCAATTTAATTAAATATTATAAATTAATTTTGGTTTTTTTTGGGTCCTCCGGCGGCGACATCCATAATTGGCGCAGTCGGTAGGATACTTAGGGTAGCTTAGATTCTCATATCGAATTAATCAGCGCCCGGGTATCCAAAGAACCTGGAGTCCGGATCGGAGGATAAATCTAGACATCGATCCCAGAGGAACCAGAATGAAATTCATGTAAGTACACTCACAATTTTTTCTGTGCGTTGCTTTCCCTTTTCCTACTTTAGTGTGTTAATTATCGTGCAAAATTTTTCATCCTAAGCAAACTACCCATAGAGGGCCTGCGCGTGCTACAGTAGCTCGTAGGCTTGAATTAGATAGAAATAGAAATATTAGTGTAGATTTAGATAATTTAGATAGTACTTTAAATTCCTCGTTAGGCTCGATAGAATATCAACCGACCGAGATGACTGACGTAGACACAATTTTCAAGGCCTTACGCCTAGTACCCGATTTTGACGGCAACCCCCATGTGCTCCCCCGGTTTATAAATTTGTGTGATCAAATCGTAGCCGAATATGTAACTGCAAATCCAGGCAATGAGTTAGCAAAGCTCTGTCTCATTAACGGCGTACTTAATAAGATTACTGGGCCAGCCGCACGTATTATAAATTCGAACGGCATATCTGAAGATTGGAATAGCATTAAAAATGCCCTCATAAATAATTTTTCAGACCAACGTGATGAGACCGCTTTGTACAATGATCTTATGTTAGCCACACAAGGGAATAGTTCGCCACAGGAATTTTATGATAAATGTGTTAACTTGTTCAGCACCATTATGACCTATGTCACATTGCATGAAAATGTCAGTACCACTGTTGAAGCCAAACGCATTCTTTACAAGAAATTAACAATGCAAGCGTTTGTGCGTGGTTTAAAAGAGCCCTTAGGGTCTCGCATTAGATGCATGCGTCCTGATAGTGCTGAAAAAGCTTTAGAGTTTGTGCAAGAGGAATTGAACGTTATGTATCTTCAAGGCCGTAATGATTTAGTGTCCGAAAAGAAGTCACAACCGTTTCAATCGCCAAAGCCAATGCCAATACCAATATACAATACCTTGCCCGCGTTTAAACCATTCAATTCTTTTGCACGTCCTCCATTTAATTCTAATATGCAGCCAGTCCCACAAATGTGGAAGCCAAATTACCAGCAAAATGTGCCTTTTAGACCTGTGAATATGCCATCACGCACGCAACAAATGTTCCGTGCGCCGCCACAAAATTATAACGCTAATCAAAATAATTTCCAGCTTGCTCCTAGGAATGTGTCTCAATATCAGGGCCCTAAGCCTATGAGTGGTGTTAGCCACTATGTTGCTAGGGAAAGACCTATGGGAAACCAGTTAACTGGTCATGATTGGCGTAAGCATGGCAATATTCCTGCTTCAAATTATTTTAAAACTAAGGAAATGAATATGAATGAGTGTGACAGCTATGATTATTACTATCCTGAATTTTATACATGTGATCCTTATGAGTACTTTACAGCCAACGATTTTTATTATCATGAACCTTATTATACAGCCGAACCAATGTGTGATGAATCACATGAATGCCCTTCAGGCTACTCTGATGAGGTTCAGCCCTCTACCAGCTCTGCAGAAGAGCCGGATTTTCAGAAGCGTACGAAATCCGACAAGTTAAAATAGAATTAAATTTGCAAACTCAAAGGCAGCTTCCATTCATACAAATTGCAGATCCGCCCTTAAAATTACTTATAGACACGGGCGCGAATCAGTCTTTTATTTCTCCGAATGCCATTGAGAGTTTTTATTCACACTTGCCGCTTAATTTTGATCCATTTGAAGTAACTAACGTTCATGCAACATCTAGGAATAATTATTCGATTAATATTCCTTGCTTTTCAGAATTTGATGAAACTGATAACATTAAATTGTACATTTATAAATTTCACGATTACTTTGACGGTCTTATAGGACTAGATTTGTTAGAAAATTGGGAAGCCAAAATAGATTTAAAAGACAAAATTCTCATAACGCGTAATTCGACGAATCCTATCAGTATGTACAACTCGCGAAACGTTAACTGGTACGAAGATATTATACCGGCAAATTCATCAAAAATTATAAAAATTCCTATTAACTTACAAGATGGCGATGCATTAATTAATGAACAGACTATTTCAAATTGCATTATTAATCAGTGTTTAACTACCGTTCAGAATAACCGCGGATTTATAGAAGTTACGAATCCGACGCAACACGACTTAATATTTTCGTTAGATCGCCCCGTCCAAGCCGAAACATATAATGTTGAGTGCTCGCGTACCCCTTTGACATCAACGCGCGCGGACGAAGTTCTATCGCGTTTACGGACGGACCATTTAAATGCCGAAGAACGCGCGAACTTAGAAATGCTTTGTAGAAAATACGCGGATGTATTTTATATCGATGGAGAAAGATTAACCTTCACGAATAAAATCAAACACAGCATTAGAACATCGGACGAAATTCCCGTATATACGAAGAGTTATCGCTATCCGTATATTCATAGAGACGAAGTTAGGGACCAGATAGGCAAAATGTTAGATCAGGGTATTATTCGACCATCAGAGTCCGCTTGGAGTTCGCCTATATGGGTAGTACCGAAGAAGGCCGACGCCTCCGGTAAAACTAAGTGGCGCCTCGTTGTAGATTTTCGTAAGTTGAACGAAAAGACTTACGATGACAAATACCCGATACCTAACATCAATGACATTTTAGATAAACTTGGTAATTGTCAGTATTTCACCACCCTAGACCTTGCTAGCGGATTTTTTCAGATAGAAATGGAACCTGGTGATGTTCCGAAGACCGCATTCAATGTAGAAAACGGTCACTATGAGTTCTTACGTATGCCAATGGGTTTAAAAAATTCCCCGTCCACTTTCCAACGCGTAATGGACAATGTTCTAAAAGACCTTCAGAATACAGTTTGTCTGGTTTATTTGGACGATATTGTCGTCTTCAGTACCTCTTTACAGGAACACATGATTAATTTAGAGAAAGTATTTCAAAAACTACGCGAATCGAACTTTAAAATTCAAATGGACAAGTCAGAGTTCCTTAAGCTCGAGACGGCATACTTAGGACACGTAATTAGTAAAGACGGTATCAAGCCAAACCCCGATAAGATAACAGCCATTCAAAAATATCCGATTCCTAAAACACCTAAGGAAATCAAACAATTTCTTGGCTTAGTAGGTTACTATCGTAAATTTATACCTGACTTTGCACGCGTGACGAAACCTATGACGCAATGTCTTAAGAAAGGTAGGAAAGTAGTGTTAGATTCAGATTATATCAACTGCTTTGAGCAATGCAAACAGCTACTAACTAATGATCCGATTCTCCAATACCCCGATTTTTCTAAAGACTTCGTTCTCACTACAGACGCGTCTAATATAGCTATCGGTGCGGTATTATCGCAAGGTACCATAGGCGCGGATAAACCGGTTTGCTATGCCTCGCGCACTCTAAACGAGAGTGAAATAAATTATAGCACTATTGAAAAGGAACTCCTCGCTATTGTATGGGCAACCAAATACTTTAGACCCTATTTGTTCGGTAGAAAGTTCAAAATTGTAACAGACCATAAGCCACTCCAGTGGGTTATGAATCTAAAAGAGCCCAACTCTCGGTTAACTCGTTGGAAGCTCAAACTTTCGGAATATGACTATACAGTAGTTTATAAAAAGGGTAGTAGCAACTGCAATGCAGACGCTTTGTCTCGGGTTCAAATCCATAACGAGGAGGCCAGTTCAGTAATTGCAAACGCATCCGAACACCCACCTACAGTAGAAAACTCATCTACCGCTTCCGCTCACACTAGTCTCGAAAATCCCATATTAGAGATCCCCATCGTAGCAGAACCATTGAATAAATTTCACCGTCAGTTAGTTATCACAGTTGTCGGCGACATTAAAAAGCGACCGACGGCTTCAAAGCCATTTGATACTCATACTAGAACCGCCGTACAAGTATCAAGTTCCAACTTAGAATCCGATATTATTGACGTAATTAAAGAATTTGTGAATCCGAAGGTTAAGACCGCATTAATTATAAATCCACCTTTGGCACTTTATGACATTATACCTATCATCCAAGATAAATTTAGAAGCTCTTCCATGAATTTAGTCTTATCCAAATTCGAGGTCGAGAATGTAAAAGAGTATCTCAGACAACAGGAAATATTAAAACATTACCACGAGGGTAAAACGAATCATCGCGGAATTAATGAATGCCACTTAGCCTTGTCCCGTCGTTATTATTGGCCAAAGATGAAAGACGACATTACTAAATTTATTAATAGTTGTACTATTTGCGGTCAAGCAAAATATGATCGCAACCCCATCAAACAACAATTCAATATAGTTCCGCCAGCTACAAAACCTTTCGAAACAGTCCATATAGATCTGCTTTCAATTCAGAATGAAAAGTATTTAACTATCGTGGACGTATTCTCAAAGTATGCACAGGCGTATCATATTCGCGATGGTACCGCCATTAGTACATTACAAGCGCTACTTAAATTCTGTACTCATCATGGTCTCCCTCTTACAATAGTTTCGGACAACGGTACGGAATTTACGAATCAATTGTTTAATGAATTCGTCAACTTACATAAAATACACCATCATAGAACTTTGCCCCATAGCCCTAACGATAACGGTATCGTTGAAAGGTTTCACTCTACGTTACTAGAACACCTTCGCATTTTAAAATTAAGTCACAAAGATCAAGACGTAATTAACCTTGTCCCCTATGCAATTTTGGCGTATAATAGTTCAATCCATTCCTTTACTAAATGCAGACCATTCGATATAATAACCGGTCACTTCGACCCGCGAGATCCGTTCGATATCGATATGTCCCAGCACTTAATGCAACAATACATGCTTAATCATCGCGAAAGCATGAAACTAGTATACGACGCTATCAATGAGTCATCGTTGAACACGCGCACTAATATTATAGAGAATTTAAATAAAAGTCGGGAACCAGAAACCGAATATCAACCCCAACAACGCGTTTTCGTAAATAACCCCTTAGCCAGCCGTCAGAAACTGGCACCGCGATATAGTCAGGATACCGTACTAGCAGATTTACCGATACATATCTATACGTCGAAAAAGCGCGGTCCCGTCGCTAAAAGTCGGTTAAAAAGAGTCCCTAAAAGTGCCCAATTGTTGCAGGGTGCTACTGGTCCTGACTGCTCGTTTGATAACGGCTCAGGAAATCAATCAAGAGATAACACTTGAGAGTCTTGATGATGGTCCTGGACTTCTACCATTCCGACTTGGAGCTACTAAGTTAATTACTCACTTTCATACATTTTTACAATATATACAACTTAAAGATATTAGCGATAAAATAGAGTTATTACAATTTCAGTTATCAGATTTCAAACATCAAATGAAAAATCATACCTACATGTTGTACGAACTTCAAATAGATTACCTTTCATCAAAATTAATACAAGTAATGAGTCACTTAGAAACGCTAGAACCAACGCGAGTAAAAAGAGGTCTCATTGACGGCTTAGGTTCAATGATTAAAACAATCACTGGTAACCTTGATCATTCTGATGCTACCAGATACGATAATGCTATTAAAATTCTTCAGGATAATGATAATAAGATTGCTAACCAGTTTAATTCCCATATTAGTTTAAATAAAGAGTGGATGGCCCAGCATTCTCATTTAATGACAGAGTTAGTCGATAACCAATCCAAAATTAACGATACTTTGAAACTCATTTTAGATGCCGAAGCTTATAGAGACTCAAGTCTTATAAAATATATGAAGTTTGCTCAAAACTTAGCCATAATTACAGAAAACATAAATGATATTTTAGACGAGTTAATTAGAATAGAAAATATGCTAGCTTTCATTCGCGCTTCAAGTACTCACCACTCTATGATTAGTATGACAGTTTTAAGTAATATGATTAGTAGATTAGTTTCAATTTATGGTAAGGATCATGTTTTAGACTTAGAACTCAGGCAATATTACGATATAATAAAACCCGGTTACTATTTCTCTGGTACTAGAATTGTAGTTGTCTTTAAATTACCTATATTTGCCCGAGATACGTATGATTTATATAAATTATCGGTTGCACCTAATAAATACCGGCAGGCCCTCATCCCTCCTTATCCGCTAATAGCAACGAACAGGAAAGGTTACGTGTACATGGAGGCAGAATGCCCGAAGTACAATCACTGGTACCTCTGTGGAGATAAGATGGACCACCAGCTCCGAGAGCAGCCGGATTGCACGCAAGATCTCATCATCAATCAGTCCCTGGACGACGCCTGCGAGATGACCACAATCACCCTCTCAAGAATATCACTAGAGCAACTCGACGAGCAGCATTACGTCGTGTCATTTCCCAACGCGACGAAGATACACATGCGGTGCGCACGAGATGACTACAACATCGTGAGCGGCACCTACCTGGTCACCATCCCAGTCAACTGCTTCCTTCAGACTTCAGAGTTCACAATCACCAATACCAATGATCGAGTTCAAGGACTACCTCTGAAGATAATGAAACTCCCCTATGACGTAGAAGCTCACGTGAACAATTCACCCCAGATACTTCTCAAATCGATTGATTTAAAACAGCTACATGAAACACAGAATCAACTTATGACGCAACCTGCCCTTCAAATTGAACAAGTCTCGTCGGATTATATCTACCACACGACGATCCCGTTGTACACCATAATCCTAATAGGTGTACTGATACTCGTTAGTGTGTCAATTATAAAACACTACGGGCTATTGAGATGTGCTACGAGAGAGATGCCAGCATCACCCGGAGAAGACATCTATGCGAAGCCTGAGAACTCTGGACCACATAAGACAGCAATATTCCATCATCTCAAGATGCAGAAATAGTTGCTGTTCTCAGGGGGGAGGTGTTATATGGACAGCCCCTTACGAAATTGCAGCGAATACGTATTTTATGTAAACGCCTTTACACCTATTGCAACACCGGAATTGCAGCGTTAGCAGAAAGAAGTATCATCGAACCCAAAGGAGGCCGGCGCCATCCGACGCCGCACTTTACTGGAACTTTCCACATTATTATATTTTAGCGTGTGAATCAATTTTACTTGCAATGTATAATTTTATATTAACTCTCTGTCATTCTTATTCTAGCATCGATAGGAAGTAGACTAGGTTTCTTTAACATTAAGTTTTAATTGTAATTTCAATTTAATTAAATATTATAAATTAATTTTGGTTTTTTTTGGGTCCTCCGGCGGCGACATCCATAATTGGCGCAGTCGGTAGGATACTTAGGGTAGCTTAGATTCTCATATCGAATTAATCAGCGCCCGGGTATCCAAAGAACCTGGAGTCCGGATCGGAGGATAAATCTAGACATCGATCCCAGAGGAACCAGAATGAAATTCATGTAAGTACACTCACAATTTTTTCTGTGCGTTGCTTTCCCTTTTCCTACTTTAGTGTGTTAATTATCGTGCAAAATTTTTCATCCTAAGCAAACTACCCATAGAGGGCCTGCGCGTGCTACAGTAGCTCGTAGGCTTGAATTAGATAGAAATAGAAATATTAGTGTAGATTTAGATAATTTAGATAGTACTTTAAATTCCTCGTTAGGCTCGATAGAATATCAACCGACCGAGATGACTGACGTAGACACAATTTTCAAGGCCTTACGCCTAGTACCCGATTTTGACGGCAACCCCCATGTGCTCCCCCGGTTTATAAATTTGTGTGATCAAATTGTAGCCGAATATGTAACTGCAAATCCAGGCAACGAGTTAGCAAAGCTCTGTCTCATTAACGGCGTACTTAATAAGATTACTGGGCCAGCCGCACGTATTATAAATTCGAACGGCATATCTGAAGATTGGAATAGCATTAAAAATGCCCTCATAAATAATTTTTCAGACCAACGTGATGAGACCGCTTTGTACAATGATCTTATGTTAGCCACACAAGGGAATAGTTCGCCACAGGAATTTTATGATAAATGTGTTAACTTGTTCAGCACCATTATGACCTATGTCACATTGCATGAAAATGTCAGTACCACTGTTGAAGCCAAACGCATTCTTTACAAGAAATTAACAATGCAAGCGTTTGTGCGTGGTTTAAAAGAGCCCTTAGGGTCTCGCATTAGATGCATGCGTCCTGATAGTGCTGAAAAAGCGTTAGAGTTTGTGCAAGAGGAATTGAACGTTATGTATCTTCAAGGCCGTAATGATTCAGTGTCCGAAAAGAAGTCACAACCGTTTCAATCGCCAAAGCCAATGCCAATACCAATATACAATTCCTTGCCCGCGTTTAAACCATTCAATTCTTTTGCACGTCCTCCATTTAATTCTAATACGCAGCCAGTCCCACAAATGTGGAAGCCAAATTACCAGCAAAATGTGCCTTTTAGACCTGTGAATATGCCATCACGCACGCAACAAATGTTCCGTGCGCCGCCACAAAATTATAACGCTAATCAAAATAATTTCCAGCTTGCTCCTAGGAATGTGTCTCAATATCAAGGCCCTAAGCCTATGAGTGGTGTTAGCCACTATGTTGCTAGGGAAAGACCTATGGGAAACCAGTTAACTGGTCATGATTGGCGTAAGCATGGCAATATTCCTGCTTCAAATTATTTTAAAACTAAGGAAATGAATATGAATGAGTGTGACAGCTATGATTATTACTATCCTGAATTTTATACATGTGATCCTTATGAGTACTTTACAGCCAACGATTTTTATTATCATGAACCTTATTATACAGCCGAACCAATGTGTGATGAATCACATGAATGCCCTTCAGGCTACTCTGATGAGGTTCAGCCCTCTACCAGCTCTGCAGAAGAGCCGGATTTTCAGAAGCGTACGAAATCCGACAAGTTAAAATAGAATTAAATTTGCAAACTCAAAGGCAGCTTCCATTCATACAAATTGCAGATCCGCCCTTAAAATTACTTATAGACACGGGCGCGAATCAGTCTTTTATTTCTCCGAATGCCATTGAGAGTTTTTATTCACACTTGCCGCTTAATTTTGATCCATTTGAAGTAACTAACGTTCATGCAACATCTAGGAATAATTATTCGATTAATATTCCTTGCTTTTCAGAATTTGATGAAACTGATAACATTAAATTGTACATTTATAAATTTCACGATTACTTTGACGGTCTTATAGGACTAGATTTGTTAGAAAATTGGGAAGCCAAAATAGATTTAAAAGACAAAATTCTCATAACGCGTAATTCGACGAATCCTATCAGTATGTACAACTCGCGAAACGTTAACTGGTACGAAGATATTATACCGGCAAATTCATCAAAAATTATAAAAATTCCTATTAACTTACAAGATGGCGATGCATTAATTAATGAACAGACTATTTCAAATTGCATTATTAATCAGTGTTTAACTACCGTTCAGAATAACCGCGGATTTATAGAAGTTACGAATCCGACGCAACACGACTTAATATTTTCGTTAGATCGCCCCGTCCAAGCCGAAACATATAATGTTGAGTGCTCGCGTACCCCTTTGACATCAACGCGCGCGGACGAAGTTCTATCGCGTTTACGGACGGACCATTTAAATGCCGAAGAACGCGCGAACTTAGAAATGCTTTGTAGAAAATACGCGGATGTATTTTATATCGATGGAGAAAGATTAACCTTCACGAATAAAATCAAACACAGCATTAGAACATCGGACGAAATTCCCGTATATACGAAGAGTTATCGCTATCCGTATATTCATAGAGACGAAGTTAGGGACCAGATAGGCAAAATGTTAGATCAGGGTATTATTCGACCATCAGAGTCCGCTTGGAGTTCGCCTATATGGGTAGTACCGAAGAAGGCCGACGCCTCCGGTAAAACTAAGTGGCGCCTCGTTGTAGATTTTCGTAAGTTGAACGAAAAGACTTACGATGACAAATACCCGATACCTAACATCAATGACATTTTAGATAAACTTGGTAATTGTCAGTATTTCACCACCCTAGACCTTGCTAGCGGATTTTTTCAGATAGAAATGGAACCTGGTGATGTTCCGAAGACCGCATTCAATGTAGAAAACGGTCACTATGAGTTCTTACGTATGCCAATGGGTTTAAAAAATTCCCCGTCCACTTTCCAACGCGTAATGGACAATGTTCTAAAAGACCTTCAGAATACAGTTTGTCTGGTTTATTTGGACGATATTGTCGTCTTCAGTACCTCTTTACAGGAACACATGATTAATTTAGAGAAAGTATTTCAAAAACTACGCGAATCGAACTTTAAAATTCAAATGGACAAGTCAGAGTTCCTTAAGCTCGAGACGGCATACTTAGGACACGTAATTAGTAAAGACGGTATCAAGCCAAACCCCGATAAGATAACAGCCATTCAAAAATATCCGATTCCTAAAACACCTAAGGAAATCAAACAATTTCTTGGCTTAGTAGGTTACTATCGTAAATTTATACCTGACTTTGCACGCGTGACGAAACCTATGACGCAATGTCTTAAGAAAGGTAGGAAAGTAGTGTTAGATTCAGATTATATCAACTGCTTTGAGCAATGCAAACAGCTACTAACTAATGATCCGATTCTCCAATACCCCGATTTTTCTAAAGACTTCGTTCTCACTACAGACGCGTCTAATATAGCTATCGGTGCGGTATTATCGCAAGGTACCATAGGCGCGGATAAACCGGTTTGCTATGCCTCGCGCACTCTAAACGAGAGTGAAATAAATTATAGCACTATTGAAAAGGAACTCCTCGCTATTGTATGGGCAACCAAATACTTTAGACCCTATTTGTTCGGTAGAAAGTTCAAAATTGTAACAGACCATAAGCCACTCCAGTGGGTTATGAATCTAAAAGAGCCCAACTCTCGGTTAACTCGTTGGAAGCTCAAACTTTCGGAATATGACTATACAGTAGTTTATAAAAAGGGTAGTAGCAACTGCAATGCAGACGCTTTGTCTCGGGTTCAAATCCATAACGAGGAGGCCAGTTCAGTAATTGCAAACGCATCCGAACACCCACCTACAGTAGAAAACTCATCTACCGCTTCCGCTCACACTAGTCTCGAAAATCCCATATTAGAGATCCCCATCGTAGCAGAACCATTGAATAAATTTCACCGTCAGTTAGTTATCACAGTTGTCGGCGACATTAAAAAGCGACCGACGGCTTCAAAGCCATTTGATACTCATACTAGAACCGCCGTACAAGTATCAAGTTCCAACTTAGAATCCGATATTATTGACGTAATTAAAGAATTTGTGAATCCGAAGGTTAAGACCGCATTAATTATAAATCCACCTTTGGCACTTTATGACATTATACCTATCATCCAAGATAAATTTAGAAGCTCTTCCATGAATTTAGTCTTATCCAAATTCGAGGTCGAGAATGTAAAAGAGTATCTCAGACAACAGGAAATATTAAAACATTACCACGAGGGTAAAACGAATCATCGCGGAATTAATGAATGCCACTTAGCCTTGTCCCGTCGTTATTATTGGCCAAAGATGAAAGACGACATTACTAAATTTATTAATAGTTGTACTATTTGCGGTCAAGCAAAATATGATCGCAACCCCATCAAACAACAATTCAATATAGTTCCGCCAGCTACAAAACCTTTCGAAACAGTCCATATAGATCTGCTTTCAATTCAGAATGAAAAGTATTTAACTATCGTGGACGTATTCTCAAAGTATGCACAGGCGTATCATATTCGCGATGGTACCGCCATTAGTACATTACAAGCGCTACTTAAATTCTGTACTCATCATGGTCTCCCTCTTACAATAGTTTCGGACAACGGTACGGAATTTACGAACCAATTGTTTAATGAATTCGTCAACTTACATAAAATACACCATCATAGAACTTTGCCCCATAGCCCTAACGATAACGGTATCGTTGAAAGGTTTCACTCTACGTTACTAGAACACCTTCGCATTTTAAAATTAAGTCACAAAGATCAAGACGTAATTAACCTTGTCCCCTATGCAATTTTGGCGTATAATAGTTCAATTCATTCTTTTACTAAATGCAGACCATTCGATATAATAACCGGTCACTTCGACCCGCGAGATCCGTTCGATATCGATATGTCCCAGCACTTAATGCAACAATACATGCTTAATCATCGCGAAAGCATGAAACTAGTATACGACGCTATTAATGAGTCATCGTTGAACACGCGCACTAATATTATAGAGAATTTAAATAAAACTCGGGAACCAGAAACCGAATATCAACCCCAACAACGCGTTTTCGTAAATAACCCCTTAGCCAGCCGTCAGAAACTGGCACCGCGATATAGTCAGGATACCGTACTAGCAGACTTACCGATACATATCTATACGTCGAAAAAGCGCGGTCCCGTCGCTAAAAGTCGGTTAAAAAGAGTCCCTAAAAGTGCCCAATTGTTGCAGGGTGCTACTGGTCCTGACTGCTCGTTTGATAACGGCTCAGGAAATCAATCAAGAGATAACACTTGAGAGTCTTGATGATGGTCCTGGACTACTAAGTTAATTACTCACTTTCATACATTTTTACAATATATACAACTTAAAGATATTAGCGATAAAATAGAGTTATTACAATTTCAGCTATCAGATTTCAAACATCAAATGAAAAATCATACCTACATGTTGTACGAACTTCAAATAGATTACCTTTCATCAAAATTAATACAAGTAATGAGTCACTTAGAAACGCTAGAACCAACGCGAGTAAAAAGAGGTCTCATTGACGGCTTAGGTTCAATGATTAAAACAATCACTGGTAACCTTGATCATTCTGATGCAACCAGATACGATAATGCTATTAAAATTCTTCAGGATAATGATAATAAGATTGCTAACCAGTTTAATTCCCATATTAGTTTAAATAAAGAATGGATGGCCCAGCATTCTCATTTAATGACAGAGTTAGTCGATAACCAATCCAAAATTAACGATACTTTGAAACTCATTTTAGATGCCGAAGCTTATAGAGACTCAAGTCTTATAAAATATATGAAGTTTGCTCAAAACTTAGCCATAATTACAGAAAACATAAATGATATTTTAGACGAGTTAATTAGAATAGAAAATATGCTAGCTTTCATTCGCGCTTCAAGTACTCACCACTCTATGATTAGTATGACAGTTTTAAGTAATATGATTAGTAGATTAGTTTCAATTTATGGTAAGGATCATGTTTTAGACTTAGAACTCAGGCAATATTACGATATAATAAAACCCGGTTACTATTTCTCTGGTACTAGAATTGTAGTTGTCTTTAAATTACCTATATTTGCCCGAGATACGTATGATTTATATAAATTATCGGTTGCACCTAATAAATACCGGCAGGCCCTCATCCCTCCTTATCCGCTAATAGCAACGAACAGGAAAGGTTACGTGTACATGGAGGCAGAATGCCCGAAGTACAATCACTGGTACCTCTGTGGAGATAAGATGGACCACCAGCTCCGAGAGCAGCCGGATTGCACGCAAGATCTCATCACCAATCAGTCCCTGGACGACGCCTGCGAGATGACCACAATCACCCTCTCAAGAATATCACTAGAGCAACTCGACGAGCAGCACTACGTCGTGTCATTTCCCAACGCGACGAAGATACACATGCGGTGCGCACGAGATGACTACAACATCGTGAGCGGCACCTACCTGGTCACCATCCCAGTCAACTGCTTCCTTCAGACTTCAGAGTTCACAATCACCAATACCAATGATCGAGTTCAAGGACTACCTCTGAAGATAATGAAACTCCCCTATGACGTAGAAGCTCACGTGAACAATTCACCCCAGATACTTCTCAAATCGATTGATTTAAAGCAGCTACATGAAACACAGAATCAACTTATGACGCAACCTGCCCTTCAAATTGAACAAGTCTCGTCGGATTATATCTACAACACGACGATCCCGTTGTACACCATAGTCCTAATATGTGTACTGATACTCGTTAGTGTGTCAATTATAAAACACTACGGGCTATTGAGATGTGCTACGAGAGAGATGCCAGCATCACCCGGAGAAGACATCTATGCGAAGCCTGAGAACTCTGGACCACATAAGACAGCAATATTCCATCATCTCAAGATGCAGAAATAGTTGCTGTTCTCAGGGGGGAGGTGTTATATGGACAGCCCCTTACGAAATTGCAGCGAATACGTATTTTATGTAAACGCCTTTACACCTATTGCAACACCGGATTTGCAGCGTTAGCAGAAAGAAGTATCATCGAACCCAAAGGAGGCCGGCGCCATCCGACGCCGCACTTTACTGGAACTTTCCACATTATTATATTTTAGCGTGTGAATCAATTTTACTTGCAATGTATAATTTTATATCAACTCTCTGTCATTCTTATTCTAGCATCGATAGGAAGTAGACTAGGTTTCTTTAACATTAAGTTTTAATTGTAATTTCAATTTAATTAAATATTATAAATTAATTTTGGTTTTTTTTGGGTCCTCCGGCGGCGACATCCATAATTGGCGCAGTCGGTAGGATACTTAGGGTAGCTTAGATTCTCATATCGAATTAATCAGCGCCCGGGTATCCAAAGAACCTGGAGTCCGGATCGGAGGATAAATCTAGACATCGATCCCAGAGGAACCAGAATGAAATTCATGTAAGTACACTCACAATTTTTTCTGTGCGTTGCTTTCCCTTTTCCTAATTTAGTGTGTTAATTATCGTGCAAAATTTTTCATCCTAAGCAAACTACCCCTAGAGGGCCTGCGCGTGCTATAGTAGCTCGTAGGCTTGAATTAGATAGAAATAGAAATATTAGTGTAGATTTAGATAATTTAGATAGTACTTTAAATTCCTCGTTAGGCTCGATAGAATATCAACCGACCGAGATGACTGACGTAGACACAATTTTCAAGGCCTTACGCCTAGTACCCGATTTTGACGGCAACCCCCATGTGCTCCCCCGGTTTATAAATTTGTGTGATCAAATCGTAGCCGAATATGTAACTGCAAATCCAGGCAATGAGTTAGCAAAGCTCTGTCTCATTAACGGCGTACTTAATAAGATTACTGGGCCAGCCGCACGTATTATAAATTCGAACGGCATATCTGAAGATTGGAATAGCATTAAAAATGCCCTCATAAATAATTTTTCAGACCAACGTGATGAGACCGCTTTGTACAATGATCTTATGTTAGCCACACAAGGGAATAGTTCGCCACAGGAATTTTATGATAAATGTGTTAACTTGTTCAGCACCATTATGACCTATGTCACATTGCATGAAAATGTTAGTACCACTGTTGAAGCCAAACGCATTCTTTACAAGAAATTAACAATGCAAGCGTTTGTGCGTGGTTTAAAAGAGCCCTTAGGGTCTCGCATTAGATGCATGCGTCCTGATAGTGCTGAAAAAGCGTTAGAGTTTGTGCAAGAGGAATTGAACGTTATGTATCTTCAAGGCCGTAATGATTCAGTGTCCGAAAAGAAGTCACAACCGTTTCAATCGCCAAAGCCAATGCCAATACCAATATACAATTCCTTGCCCGCGTTTAAACCATTCAATTCTTTTGCACGTCCTCCATTTAACTCTAATATGCAGCCAGTCCCACAAATGTGGAAGCCAAATTACCAGCAAAATGTGCCTTTTAGACCTGTGAATATGCCATCACGCACGCAACAAATGTTCCGTGCGCCGCCACAAAATTATAACGCTAATCAAAATAATTTCCAGCTTGCTCCTAGGAATGTGTCTCAATATCAAGGCCCTAAGCCTATGAGTGGTGTTAGCCACTATGTTGCTAGGGAAAGACCTATGGGAAACCAGTTAACTGGTCATGATTGGCGTAAGCATGGCAATATTCCTGCTTCAAATTATTTTAAAACTAAGGAAATGAATATGAATGAGTGTGACAGCTATGATTATTACTATCCTGAATTTTATACATGTGACCCTTATGAGTATTTTACAGCTAACGATTTTTATTATCATGAACCTTATTATACAGCCGAACCAATGTGTGATGAATCAAATGAATGCCCTTCAGGCTACTCTGATGAGGCTCAGCCCTCTACCAGCTCTGCAGAAGAGCCGGATTTTCAGAAGCGTACGAAATCCGACAAGTCAAAATAGAATTAAATTTGCAAACTCAAAGGCAGCTTCCATTCATACAAATTGCAGATCCGCCCTTAAAATTACTTATAGACACGGGCGCGAATCAGTCTTTTATTTCTCCGAATGCCATTGAGAGTTTTTATTCACACTTGCCGCTTAATTTTGATCCATTTGAAGTAACTAACGTTCATGCAACATCTAGGAATAATTATTCGATTAATATTCCTTGCTTTTCAGAATTTGATGAAACTGATAACATTAAATTGTACATTTATAAATTTCACGATTACTTTGACGGTCTTATAGGACTAGATTTGTTAGAAAATTGGGAAGCCAAAATAGATTTAAAAGATAAAGTTCTCATAACACGTAATTCGACGAATCCTATAAGTATGTACAACTCGCGAAACGTTAACTGGTACGAAGATATTATACCGGCCAATTCATCAAAAATTATAAAAATTCCTATTAACTTACAAGACGGTGATGCATTAATTAATGAACAGACTATTTCAAATTGCATTATTAATCAGTGTTTAACTACCGTTCAGAATAACCGCGGATTTATAGAAGTTACGAATCCGACGCAACACGACTTAATATTTTCGTTAGATCGCCCCGTCCAAGCCGAAACATATAATGTTGAGTGCTCGCGTACCCCTTTGACATCAACGCGCGCGGACGAAGTTCTATCGCGTTTACGTACGGACCATTTAAATGCCGAAGAACGCGCGAACTTAGAAATGCTTTGTAGAAAATACGCGGATGTATTTTATATCGATGGAGAAAGATTAACCTTCACGAATAAAATCAAACACAGCATTAGAACATCGGACGAAATTCCCGTATATACGAAGAGTTATCGCTATCCGTATATTCATAGAGACGAAGTTAGGGACCAGATAGGCAAAATGTTAGATCAGGGTATTATTCGACCATCAGAGTCCGCTTGGAGTTCGCCTATATGGGTAGTACCGAAGAAGGCCGACGCCTCCGGTAAAACTAAGTGGCGCCTCGTTGTAGATTTTCGTAAGTTGAACGAAAAGACTTACGATGACAAATACCCGATACCTAACATCAATGACATTTTAGATAAACTTGGTAATTGTCAGTATTTCACCACCCTAGACCTTGCTAGCGGATTTTTTCAGATAGAAATGGAACCTGGTGATGTTCCGAAGACCGCATTCAATGTAGAAAACGGTCACTATGAGTTCTTACGTATGCCAATGGGTTTAAAAAATTCCCCGTCCACTTTCCAACGCGTAATGGACAATGTTCTAAAAGACCTTCAGAATACAGTTTGTCTGGTTTATTTGGACGATATTGTCGTCTTCAGTACCTCCTTACAGGAACACATGATTAATTTAGAGAAAGTATTTCAAAAACTACGCGAATCGAACTTTAAAATTCAAATGGACAAGTCAGAGTTCCTTAAGCTCGAGACGGCATACTTAGGACACGTAATTAGTAAAGACGGTATCAAGCCAAACCCCGATAAGATAACAGCCATTCAAAAATATCCGATTCCTAAAACACCTAAGGAAATCAAACAATTTCTTGGCTTAGTAGGTTACTATCGTAAATTTATACCTGACTTTGCACGCGTGACGAAACCTATGACGCAATGTCTTAAGAAAGGTAGGAAAGTAGTGTTAGATTCAGATTATATCAACTGCTTTGAGCAATGCAAACAGCTACTAACTAATGATCCGATTCTCCAATACCCCGATTTTTCTAAAGACTTCGTTCTCACTACAGACGCGTCTAATATAGCTATCGGTGCGGTATTATCGCAAGGTACCATAGGCGCGGATAAACCGGTTTGCTATGCCTCGCGCACTCTAAACGAGAGTGAAATAAATTATAGCACTATTGAAAAGGAACTCCTCGCTATTGTATGGGCAACCAAATACTTTAGACCCTATTTGTTCGGTAGAAAGTTCAAAATCGTAACAGACCATAAGCCACTCCAGTGGGTTATGAATCTAAAAGAGCCCAACTCTCGGTTAACTCGTTGGAAGCTCAAACTTTCGGAATATGACTATAGTGTAGTTTATAAAAAGGGTAGTAGCAACTGCAATGCAGACGCTTTGTCTCGGGTTCAAATCCATAACGAGGAGGCCAGTTCAGTAATTGCAAACGCATCCGAACACCCACCTACAGTAGAAAACTCATCTACCGCTTCCGCTCACACTAGTCTCGAAAATCCCATATTAGAGATCCCCATCGTAGCAGAACCATTGAATAAATTTCACAGGCAGTTAGTTATCACAGTTGTCGGCGACATTAAAAAGCGACCGACGGCTTCAAAGCCATTTGATACTCATACTAGGACCGCCGTACAAGTATCAAGTTCCAACTTAGAATCCGATATTATTGACGTCATTAAAGAATTTGTGAATCCGAAGGTTAAGACCGCGTTACTTATAAATCCACCTTTGGCACTTTATGACATTATACCTATCATCCAAGATAAATTTAGAAGCTCTTCCATGAATTTAGTCTTATCCAAATTCGAGGTCGAGAATGTAAAAGAGTATCTCAGACAACAGGAGATATTAAAACATTACCACGAGGGTAAAACGAATCATCGCGGAATTAACGAATGCCACTTAGCCTTGTCCCGTCGTTATTATTGGCCAAAAATGAAAGACGACATTACTAAATTTATTAATAGTTGTACTATTTGCGGTCAAGCAAAATATGATCGCAACCCCATCAAACAACAATTCAATATAGTTCCGCCAGCTACAAAACCTTTCGAAACAGTCCATATAGATCTGCTTTCAATTCAGAATGAAAAGTATTTAACTATCGTGGACGTATTCTCAAAGTATGCACAAGCGTATCATATTCGCGATGGTACCGCCATTAGTACATTACAAGCGCTACTTAAATTCTGTACTCATCATGGTCTCCCTCTTACAATAGTTTCGGACAACGGTACGGAATTTACGAACCAATTGTTTAATGAATTCGTCAACTTACATAAAATACACCATCATAGAACTTTGCCCCATAGCCCTAACGATAACGGTATCGTTGAAAGGTTTCACTCTACGTTACTAGAACACCTTCGCATTTTAAAATTAAGTCACAAAGATCAAGACGTAATTAACCTTGTCCCCTATGCAATTTTGGCGTATAATAGTTCAATTCATTCTTTTACTAAATGCAGACCATTCGATATAATAACCGGTCACTTCGACCCGCGAGATCCGTTCGATATCGATATGTCCCAGCACTTAATGCAACAATACATGCTTAATCATCGCGAAAGCATGAAACTAGTATACGACGCTATTAATGAGTCATCGTTGAACACGCGCACTAATATTATAGAGAATTTAAATAAAACTCGGGAACCAGAAACCGAATATCAACCCCAACAACGCGTTTTCGTAAATAACCCCTTAGCCAGCCGTCAGAAACTGGCACCGCGATATAGTCAGGATACCGTACTAGCAGACTTACCGATACATATCTATACGTCGAAAAAGCGCGGTCCCGTCGCTAAAAGTCGGTTAAAAAGAGTCCCTAAAAGTGCCCAATTGTTGCAGGGTGCTACTGGTCCTGACTGCTCGTTTGATAACGGCTCAGGAAATCAATCAAGAGATAACACTTGAGAGTCTTGATGATGGTCCTGGACTACTAAGTTAATTACTCACTTTCATACATTTTTACAATATATACAACTTAAAGATATTAGCGATAAAATAGAGTTATTACAATTTCAGCTATCAGATTTCAAACATCAAATGAAAAATCATACCTACATGTTGTACGAACTTCAAATAGATTACCTTTCATCAAAATTAATACAAGTAATGAGTCACTTAGAAACGCTAGAACCAACGCGAGTAAAAAGAGGTCTCATTGACGGCTTAGGTTCAATGATTAAAACAATCACTGGTAACCTTGATCATTCTGATGCAACCAGATACGATAATGCTATTAAAATTCTTCAGGATAATGATAATAAGATTGCTAACCAGTTTAATTCCCATATTAGTTTAAATAAAGAATGGATGGCCCAGCATTCTCATTTAATGACAGAGTTAGTCGATAACCAATCCAAAATTAACGATACTTTGAAACTCATTTTAGATGCCGAAGCTTATAGAGACTCAAGTCTTATAAAATATATGAAGTTTGCTCAAAACTTAGCCATAATTACAGAAAACATAAATGATATTTTAGACGAGTTAATTAGAATAGAAAATATGCTAGCTTTCATTCGCGCTTCAAGTACTCACCACTCTATGATTAGTATGACAGTTTTAAGTAATATGATTAGTAGATTAGTTTCAATTTATGGTAAGGATCATGTTTTAGACTTAGAACTCAGGCAATATTACGATATAATAAAACCCGGTTACTATTTCTCTGGTACTAGAATTGTAGTTGTCTTTAAATTACCTATATTTGCCCGAGATACGTATGATTTATATAAATTATCGGTTGCACCTAATAAATACCGGCAGGCCCTCATCCCTCCTTATCCGCTAATAGCAACGAACAGGAAAGGTTACGTGTACATGGAGGCAGAATGCCCGAAGTACAATCACTGGTACCTCTGTGGAGATAAGATGGACCACCAGCTCCGAGAGCAGCCGGATTGCACGCAAGATCTCATCACCAATCAGTCCCTGGACGACGCCTGCGAGATGACCACAATCACCCTCTCAAGAATATCACTAGAGCAACTCGACGAGCAGCACTACGTCGTGTCATTTCCCAACGCGACGAAGATACACATGCGGTGCGCACGAGATGACTACAACATCGTGAGCGGCACCTACCTGGTCACCATCCCAGTCAACTGCTTCCTTCAGACTTCAGAGTTCACAATCACCAATACCAATGATCGAGTTCAAGGACTACCTCTGAAGATAATGAAACTCCCCTATGACGTAGAAGCTCACGTGAACAATTCACCCCAGATACTTCTCAAATCGATTGATTTAAAGCAGCTACATGAAACACAGAATCAACTTATGACGCAACCTGCCCTTCAAATTGAACAAGTCTCGTCGGATTATATCTACAACACGACGATCCCGTTGTACACCATAGTCCTAATATGTGTACTGATACTCGTTAGTGTGTCAATTATAAAACACTACGGGCTATTGAGATGTGCTACGAGAGAGATGCCAGCATCACCCGGAGAAGACATCTATGCGAAGCCTGA
>CAXIUR010000002.1:5000-16329 GCA_964035505.1 Watsonalla cultraria
GGTTAGGTTAGGTTAGGTTAGGTTAGGTTAGGTTAGGTTAGGTTAGGTTAGGTTAGGTTAGGTTAGGTTAGGTTAGGTTAGGTTAGGTTAGGTTAGGTTAGGTTAGGTTAGGTTAGGTTAGGTTAGGTTAGGTTAGGTTAGGTTAGGTTAGGTTAGGTTAGGTTAGGTTAGGTTAGGTTAGGTTAGGTTAGGTTAGGTTAGGTTAGGTTAGGTTAGGTTAGGTTAGGTTAGGTTAGGTTAGGTTAGGTTAGGTTAGGTTAGGTTAGGTTAGGTTAGGTTAGGTTAGGTTAGGTTAGGTTAGGTTAGGTTAGGTTAGGTTAGGTTAGGTTAGGTTAGGTTAGGTTAGGTTAGGTTAGGTTAGGTTAGGTTAGGTTAGGTTAGGTTAGGTTAGGTTAGGTTAGGTTAGGTTAGGTTAGGTTAGGTTAGGTTAGGTTAGGTTAGGTTAGGTTAGGTTAGGTTAGGTTAGGTTAGGTTAGGTTAGGTTAGGTTAGGTTAGGTTAGGTTAGGTTAGGTTAGGTTAGGTTAGGTTAGGTTAGGTTAGGTTAGGTTAGGTTAGGTTAGGTTAGGTTAGGTTAGGTTAGGTTAGGTTAGGTTAGGTTAGGTTAGGTTAGGTTAGGTTAGGTTAGGTTAGGTTAGGTTAGGTTAGGTTAGGTTAGGTTAGGTTAGGTTAGGTTAGGTTAGGTTAGGTTAGGTTAGGTTAGGTTAGGTTAGGTTAGGTTAGGTTAGGTTAGGTTAGGTTAGGTTAGGTTAGGTTAGGTTAGGTTAGGTTAGGTTAGGTTAGGTTAGGTTAGGTTAGGTTAGGTTAGGTTAGGTTAGGTTAGGTTAGGTTAGGTTAGGTTAGGTTAGGTTAGGTTAGGTTAGGTTAGGTTAGGTTAGGTTAGGTTAGGTTAGGTTAGGTTAGGTTAGGTTAGGTTAGGTTAGGTTAGGTTAGGTTAGGTTAGGTTAGGTTAGGTTAGGTTAGGTTAGGTTAGGTTAGGTTAGGTTAGGTTAGGTTAGGTTAGGTTAGGTTAGGTTAGGTTAGGTTAGGTTAGGTTAGGTTAGGTTAGGTTAGGTTAGGTTAGGTTAGGTTAGGTTAGGTTAGGTTAGGTTAGGTTAGGTTAGGTTAGGTTAGGTTAGGTTAGGTTAGGTTAGGTTAGGTTAGGTTAGGTTAGGTTAGGTTAGGTTAGGTTAGGTTAGGTTAGGTTAGGTTAGGTTAGGTTAGGTTAGGTTAGGTTAGGTTAGGTTAGGTTAGGTTAGGTTAGGTTAGGTTAGGTTAGGTTAGGTTAGGTTAGGTTAGGTTAGGTTAGGTTAGGTTAGGTTAGGTTAGGTTAGGTTAGGTTAGGTTAGGTTAGGTTAGGTTAGGTTAGGTTAGGTTAGGTTAGGTTAGGTTAGGTTAGGTTAGGTTAGGTTAGGTTAGGTTAGGTTAGGTTAGGTTAGGTTAGGTTAGGTTAGGTTAGGTTAGGTTAGGTTAGGTTAGGTTAGGTTAGGTTAGGTTAGGTTAGGTTAGGTTAGGTTAGGTTAGGTTAGGTTAGGTTAGGTTAGGTTAGGTTAGGTTAGGTTAGGTTAGGTTAGGTTAGGTTAGGTTAGGTTAGGTTAGGTTAGGTTAGGTTAGGTTAGGTTAGGTTAGGTTAGGTTAGGTTAGGTTAGGTTAGGTTAGGTTAGGTTAGGTTAGGTTAGGTTAGGTTAGGTTAGGTTAGGTTAGGTTAGGTTAGGTTAGGTTAGGTTAGGTTAGGTTAGGTTAGGTTAGGTTAGGTTAGGTTAGGTTAGGTTAGGTTAGGTTAGGTTAGGTTAGGTTAGGTTAGGTTAGGTTAGGTTAGGTTAGGTTAGGTTAGGTTAGGTTAGGTTAGGTTAGGTTAGGTTAGGTTAGGTTAGGTTAGGTTAGGTTAGGTTAGGTTAGGTTAGGTTAGGTTAGGTTAGGTTAGGTTAGGTTAGGTTAGGTTAGGTTAGGTTAGGTTAGGTTAGGTTAGGTTAGGTTAGGTTAGGTTAGGTTAGGTTAGGTTAGGTTAGGTTAGGTTAGGTTAGGTTAGGTTAGGTTAGGTTAGGTTAGGTTAGGTTAGGTTAGGTTAGGTTAGGTTAGGTTAGGTTAGGTTAGGTTAGGTTAGGTTAGGTTAGGTTAGGTTAGGTTAGGTTAGGTTAGGTTAGGTTAGGTTAGGTTAGGTTAGGTTAGGTTAGGTTAGGTTAGGTTAGGTTAGGTTAGGTTAGGTTAGGTTAGGTTAGGTTAGGTTAGGTTAGGTTAGGTTAGGTTAGGTTAGGTTAGGTTAGGTTAGGTTAGGTTAGGTTAGGTTAGGTTAGGTTAGGTTAGGTTAGGTTAGGTTAGGTTAGGTTAGGTTAGGTTAGGTTAGGTTAGGTTAGGTTAGGTTAGGTTAGGTTAGGTTAGGTTAGGTTAGGTTAGGTTAGGTTAGGTTAGGTTAGGTTAGGTTAGGTTAGGTTAGGTTAGGTTAGGTTAGGTTAGGTTAGGTTAGGTTAGGTTAGGTTAGGTTAGGTTAGGTTAGGTTAGGTTAGGTTAGGTTAGGTTAGGTTAGGTTAGGTTAGGTTAGGTTAGGTTAGGTTAGGTTAGGTTAGGTTAGGTTAGGTTAGGTTAGGTTAGGTTAGGTTAGGTTAGGTTAGGTTAGGTTAGGTTAGGTTAGGTTAGGTTAGGTTAGGTTAGGTTAGGTTAGGTTAGGTTAGGTTAGGTTAGGTTAGGTTAGGTTAGGTTAGGTTAGGTTAGGTTAGGTTAGGTTAGGTTAGGTTAGGTTAGGTTAGGTTAGGTTAGGTTAGGTTAGGTTAGGTTAGGTTAGGTTAGGTTAGGTTAGGTTAGGTTAGGTTAGGTTAGGTTAGGTTAGGTTAGGTTAGGTTAGGTTAGGTTAGGTTAGGTTAGGTTAGGTTAGGTTAGGTTAGGTTAGGTTAGGTTAGGTTAGGTTAGGTTAGGTTAGGTTAGGTTAGGTTAGGTTAGGTTAGGTTAGGTTAGGTTAGGTTAGGTTAGGTTAGGTTAGGTTAGGTTAGGTTAGGTTAGGTTAGGTTAGGTTAGGTTAGGTTAGGTTAGGTTAGGTTAGGTTAGGTTAGGTTAGGTTAGGTTAGGTTAGGTTAGGTTAGGTTAGGTTAGGTTAGGTTAGGTTAGGTTAGGTTAGGTTAGGTTAGGTTAGGTTAGGTTAGGTTAGGTTAGGTTAGGTTAGGTTAGGTTAGGTTAGGTTAGGTTAGGTTAGGTTAGGTTAGGTTAGGTTAGGTTAGGTTAGGTTAGGTTAGGTTAGGTTAGGTTAGGTTAGGTTAGGTTAGGTTAGGTTAGGTTAGGTTAGGTTAGGTTAGGTTAGGTTAGGTTAGGTTAGGTTAGGTTAGGTTAGGTTAGGTTAGGTTAGGTTAGGTTAGGTTAGGTTAGGTTAGGTTAGGTTAGGTTAGGTTAGGTTAGGTTAGGTTAGGTTAGGTTAGGTTAGGTTAGGTTAGGTTAGGTTAGGTTAGGTTAGGTTAGGTTAGGTTAGGTTAGGTTAGGTTAGGTTAGGTTAGGTTAGGTTAGGTTAGGTTAGGTTAGGTTAGGTTAGGTTAGGTTAGGTTAGGTTAGGTTAGGTTAGGTTAGGTTAGGTTAGGTTAGGTTAGGTTAGGTTAGGTTAGGTTAGGTTAGGTTAGGTTAGGTTAGGTTAGGTTAGGTTAGGTTAGGTTAGGTTAGGTTAGGTTAGGTTAGGTTAGGTTAGGTTAGGTTAGGTTAGGTTAGGTTAGGTTAGGTTAGGTTAGGTTAGGTTAGGTTAGGTTAGGTTAGGTTAGGTTAGGTTAGGTTAGGTTAGGTTAGGTTAGGTTAGGTTAGGTTAGGTTAGGTTAGGTTAGGTTAGGTTAGGTTAGGTTAGGTTAGGTTAGGTTAGGTTAGGTTAGGTTAGGTTAGGTTAGGTTAGGTTAGGTTAGGTTAGGTTAGGTTAGGTTAGGTTAGGTTAGGTTAGGTTAGGTTAGGTTAGGTTAGGTTAGGTTAGGTTAGGTTAGGTTAGGTTAGGTTAGGTTAGGTTAGGTTAGGTTAGGTTAGGTTAGGTTAGGTTAGGTTAGGTTAGGTTAGGTTAGGTTAGGTTAGGTTAGGTTAGGTTAGGTTAGGTTAGGTTAGGTTAGGTTAGGTTAGGTTAGGTTAGGTTAGGTTAGGTTAGGTTAGGTTAGGTTAGGTTAGGTTAGGTTAGGTTAGGTTAGGTTAGGTTAGGTTAGGTTAGGTTAGGTTAGGTTAGGTTAGGTTAGGTTAGGTTAGGTTAGGTTAGGTTAGGTTAGGTTAGGTTAGGTTAGGTTAGGTTAGGTTAGGTTAGGTTAGGTTAGGTTAGGTTAGGTTAGGTTAGGTTAGGTTAGGTTAGGTTAGGTTAGGTTAGGTTAGGTTAGGTTAGGTTAGGTTAGGTTAGGTTAGGTTAGGTTAGGTTAGGTTAGGTTAGGTTAGGTTAGGTTAGGTTAGGTTAGGTTAGGTTAGGTTAGGTTAGGTTAGGTTAGGTTAGGTTAGGTTAGGTTAGGTTAGGTTAGGTTAGGTTAGGTTAGGTTAGGTTAGGTTAGGTTAGGTTAGGTTAGGTTAGGTTAGGTTAGGTTAGGTTAGGTTAGGTTAGGTTAGGTTAGGTTAGGTTAGGTTAGGTTAGGTTAGGTTAGGTTAGGTTAGGTTAGGTTAGGTTAGGTTAGGTTAGGTTAGGTTAGGTTAGGTTAGGTTAGGTTAGGTTAGGTTAGGTTAGGTTAGGTTAGGTTAGGTTAGGTTAGGTTAGGTTAGGTTAGGTTAGGTTAGGTTAGGTTAGGTTAGGTTAGGTTAGGTTAGGTTAGGTTAGGTTAGGTTAGGTTAGGTTAGGTTAGGTTAGGTTAGGTTAGGTTAGGTTAGGTTAGGTTAGGTTAGGTTAGGTTAGGTTAGGTTAGGTTAGGTTAGGTTAGGTTAGGTTAGGTTAGGTTAGGTTAGGTTAGGTTAGGTTAGGTTAGGTTAGGTTAGGTTAGGTTAGGTTAGGTTAGGTTAGGTTAGGTTAGGTTAGGTTAGGTTAGGTTAGGTTAGGTTAGGTTAGGTTAGGTTAGGTTAGGTTAGGTTAGGTTAGGTTAGGTTAGGTTAGGTTAGGTTAGGTTAGGTTAGGTTAGGTTAGGTTAGGTTAGGTTAGGTTAGGTTAGGTTAGGTTAGGTTAGGTTAGGTTAGGTTAGGTTAGGTTAGGTTAGGTTAGGTTAGGTTAGGTTAGGTTAGGTTAGGTTAGGTTAGGTTAGGTTAGGTTAGGTTAGGTTAGGTTAGGTTAGGTTAGGTTAGGTTAGGTTAGGTTAGGTTAGGTTAGGTTAGGTTAGGTTAGGTATAGTTAGGTTAGGTTAGGTTAGGTTAGGTTAGGTTAGGTTAGGTTAGGTTAGGTTAGGTTAGGTTAGGTTAGGTTAGGTTAGGTTAGGTTAGGTTAGGTTAGGTTAGGTTAGGTTAGGTTAGGTTAGGTTAGGTTAGGTTAGGTTAGGTTAGGTTAGGTTAGGTTAGGTTAGGTTAGGTTAGGTTAGGTTAGGTTAGGTTAGGTTAGGTTAGGTTAGGTTAGGTTAGGTTAGGTTAGGTTAGGTTAGGTTAGGTTAGGTTAGGTTAGGTTAGGTTAGGTTAGGTTAGGTTAGGTTAGGTTAGGTTAGGTTAGGTTAGGTTAGGTTAGGTTAGGTTAGGTTAGGTTAGGTTAGGTTAGGTTAGGTTAGGTTAGGTTAGGTTAGGTTAGGTTAGGTTAGGTTAGGTTAGGTTAGGTTAGGTTAGGTTAGGTTAGGTTAGGTTAGGTTAGGTTAGGTTAGGTTAGGTTAGGTTAGGTTAGGTTAGGTTAGGTTAGGTTAGGTTAGGTTAGGTTAGGTTAGGTTAGGTTAGGTTAGGTTAGGTTAGGTTAGGTTAGGTTAGGTTAGGTTAGGTTAGGTTAGGTTAGGTTAGGTTAGGTTAGGTTAGGTTAGGTTAGGTTAGGTTAGGTTAGGTTAGGTTAGGTTAGGTTAGGTTAGGTTAGGTTAGGTTAGGTTAGGTTAGGTTAGGTTAGGTTAGGTTAGGTTAGGTTAGGTTAGGTTAGGTTAGGTTAGGTTAGGTTAGGTTAGGTTAGGTTAGGTTAGGTTAGGTTAGGTTAGGTTAGGTTAGGTTAGGTTAGGTTAGGTTAGGTTAGGTTAGGTTAGGTTAGGTTAGGTTAGGTTAGGTTAGGTTAGGTTAGGTTAGGTTAGGTTAGGTTAGGTTAGGTTAGGTTAGGTTAGGTTAGGTTAGGTTAGGTTAGGTTAGGTTAGGTTAGGTTAGGTTAGGTTAGGTTAGGTTAGGTTAGGTTAGGTTAGGTTAGGTTAGGTTAGGTTAGGTTAGGTTAGGTTAGGTTAGGTTAGGTTAGGTTAGGTTAGGTTAGGTTAGGTTAGGTTAGGTTAGGTTAGGTTAGGTTAGGTTAGGTTAGGTTAGGTTAGGTTAGGTTAGGTTAGGTTAGGTTAGGTTAGGTTAGGTTAGGTTAGGTTAGGTTAGGTTAGGTTAGGTTAGGTTAGGTTAGGTTAGGTTAGGTTAGGTTAGGTTAGGTTAGGTTAGGTTAGGTTAGGTTAGGTTAGGTTAGGTTAGGTTAGGTTAGGTTAGGTTAGGTTAGGTTAGGTTAGGTTAGGTTAGGTTAGGTTAGGTTAGGTTAGGTTAGGTTAGGTTAGGTTAGGTTAGGTTAGGTTAGGTTAGGTTAGGTTAGGTTAGGTTAGGTTAGGTTAGGTTAGGTTAGGTTAGGTTAGGTTAGGTTAGGTTAGGTTAGGTTAGGTTAGGTTAGGTTAGGTTAGGTTAGGTTAGGTTAGGTTAGGTTAGGTTAGGTTAGGTTAGGTTAGGTTAGGTTAGGTTAGGTTAGGTTAGGTTAGGTTAGGTTAGGTTAGGTTAGGTTAGGTTAGGTTAGGTTAGGTTAGGTTAGGTTAGGTTAGGTTAGGTTAGGTTAGGTTAGGTTAGGTTAGGTTAGGTTAGGTTAGGTTAGGTTAGGTTAGGTTAGGTTAGGTTAGGTTAGGTTAGGTTAGGTTAGGTTAGGTTAGGTTAGGTTAGGTTAGGTTAGGTTAGGTTAGGTTAGGTTAGGTTAGGTTAGGTTAGGTTAGGTTAGGTTAGGTTAGGTTAGGTTAGGTTAGGTTAGGTTAGGTTAGGTTAGGTTAGGTTAGGTTAGGTTAGGTTAGGTTAGGTTAGGTTAGGTTAGGTTAGGTTAGGTTAGGTTAGGTTAGGTTAGGTTAGGTTAGGTTAGGTTAGGTTAGGTTAGGTTAGGTTAGGTTAGGTTAGGTTAGGTTAGGTTAGGTTAGGTTAGGTTAGGTTAGGTTAGGTTAGGTTAGGTTAGGTTAGGTTAGGTTAGGTTAGGTTAGGTTAGGTTAGGTTAGGTTAGGTTAGGTTAGGTTAGGTTAGGTTAGGTTAGGTTAGGTTAGGTTAGGTTAGGTTAGGTTAGGTTAGGTTAGGTTAGGTTAGGTTAGGTTAGGTTAGGTTAGGTTAGGTTAGGTTAGGTTAGGTTAGGTTAGGTTAGGTTAGGTTAGGTTAGGTTAGGTTAGGTTAGGTTAGGTTAGGTTAGGTTAGGTTAGGTTAGGTTAGGTTAGGTTAGGTTAGGTTAGGTTAGGTTAGGTTAGGTTAGGTTAGGTTAGGTTAGGTTAGGTTAGGTTAGGTTAGGTTAGGTTAGGTTAGGTTAGGTTAGGTTAGGTTAGGTTAGGTTAGGTTAGGTTAGGTTAGGTTAGGTTAGGTTAGGTTAGGTTAGGTTAGGTTAGGTTAGGTTAGGTTAGGTTAGGTTAGGTTAGGTTAGGTTAGGTTAGGTTAGGTTAGGTTAGGTTAGGTTAGGTTAGGTTAGGTTAGGTTAGGTTAGGTTAGGTTAGGTTAGGTTAGGTTAGGTTAGGTTAGGTTAGGTTAGGTTAGGTTAGGTTAGGTTAGGTTAGGTTAGGTTAGGTTAGGTTAGGTTAGGTTAGGTTAGGTTAGGTTAGGTTAGGTTAGGTTCGGTTAGGTTAGGTTAGGTTAGGTTAGGTTAGGTTAGGTTAGGTTAGGTTAGGTTAGGTTAGGTTAGGTTAGGTTAGGTTAGGTTAGGTTAGGTTAGGTTAGGTTAGGTTAGGTTAGGTTAGGTTAGGTTAGGTTAGGTTAGGTTAGGTTAGGTTAGGTTAGGTTAGGTTAGGTTAGGTTAGGTTAGGTTAGGTTAGGTTAGGTTAGGTTAGGTTAGGTTAGGTTAGGTTAGGTTAGGTTAGGTTAGGTTAGGTTAGGTTAGGTTAGGTTAGGTTAGGTTAGGTTAGGTTAGGTTAGGTTAGGTTAGGTTAGGTTAGGTTAGGTTAGGTTAGGTTAGGTTAGGTTAGGTTAGGTTAGGTTAGGTTAGGTTAGGTTAGGTTAGGTTAGGTTAGGTTAGGTTAGGTTAGGTTAGGTTAGGTTAGGTTAGGTTAGGTTAGGTTAGGTTAGGTTAGGTTAGGTTAGGTTAGGTTAGGTTAGGTTAGGTTAGGTTAGGTTAGGTTAGGTTAGGTTAGGTTAGGTTAGGTTAGGTTAGGTTAGGTTAGGTTAGGTTAGGTTAGGTTAGGTTAGGTTAGGTTAGGTTAGGTTAGGTTAGGTTAGGTTAGGTTAGGTTAGGTTAGGTTAGGTTAGGTTAGGTTAGGTTAGGTTAGGTTAGGTTAGGTTAGGTTAGGTTAGGTTAGGTTAGGTTAGGTTAGGTTAGGTTAGGTTAGGTTAGGTTAGGTTAGGTTAGGTTAGGTTAGGTTAGGTTAGGTTAGGTTAGGTTAGGTTAGGTTAGGTTAGGTTAGGTTAGGTTAGGTTAGGTTAGGTTAGGTTAGGTTAGGTTAGGTTAGGTTAGGTTAGGTTAGGTTAGGTTAGGTTAGGTTAGGTTAGGTTAGGTTAGGTTAGGTTAGGTTAGGTTAGGTTAGGTTAGGTTAGGTTAGGTTAGGTTAGGTTAGGTTAGGTTAGGTTAGGTTAGGTTAGGTTAGGTTAGGTTAGGTTAGGTTAGGTTAGGTTAGGTTAGGTTAGGTTAGGTTAGGTTAGGTTAGGTTAGGTTAGGTTAGGTTAGGTTAGGTTAGGTTAGGTTAGGTTAGGTTAGGTTAGGTTAGGTTAGGTTAGGTTAGGTTAGGTTAGGTTAGGTTAGGTTAGGTTAGGTTAGGTTAGGTTAGGTTAGGTTAGGTTAGGTTAGGTTAGGTTAGGTTAGGTTAGGTTAGGTTAGGTTAGGTTAGGTTAGGTTAGGTTAGGTTAGGTTAGGTTAGGTTAGGTTAGGTTAGGTTAGGTTAGGTTAGGTTAGGTTAGGTTAGGTTAGGTTAGGTTAGGTTAGGTTAGGTTAGGTTAGGTTAGGTTAGGTTAGGTTAGGTTAGGTTAGGTTAGGTTAGGTTAGGTTAGGTTAGGTTAGGTTAGGTTAGGTTAGGTTAGGTTAGGTTAGGTTAGGTTAGGTTAGGTTAGGTTAGGTTAGGTTAGGTTAGGTTAGGTTAGGTTAGGTTAGGTTAGGTTAGGTTAGGTTAGGTTAGGTTAGGTTAGGTTAGGTTAGGTTAGGTTAGGTTAGGTTAGGTTAGGTTAGGTTAGGTTAGGTTAGGTTAGGTTAGGTTAGGTTAGGTTAGGTTAGGTTAGGTTAGGTTAGGTTAGGTTAGGTTAGGTTAGGTTAGGTTAGGTTAGGTTAGGTTAGGTTAGGTTAGGTTAGGTTAGGTTAGGTTAGGTTAGGTTAGGTTAGGTTAGGTTAGGTTAGGTTAGGTTAGGTTAGGTTAGGTTAGGTTAGGTTAGGTTAGGTTAGGTTAGGTTAGGTTAGGTTAGGTTAGGTTAGGTTAGGTTAGGTTAGGTTAGGTTAGGTTAGGTTAGGTTAGGTTAGGTTAGGTTAGGTTAGGTTAGGTTAGGTTAGGTTAGGTTAGGTTAGGTTAGGTTAGGTTAGGTTAGGTTAGGTTAGGTTAGGTTAGGTTAGGTTAGGTTAGGTTAGGTTAGGTTAGGTTAGGTTAGGTTAGGTTAGGTTAGGTTAGGTTAGGTTAGGTTAGGTTAGGTTAGGTTAGGTTAGGTTAGGTTAGGTTAGGTTAGGTTAGGTTAGGTTAGGTTAGGTTAGGTTAGGTTAGGTTAGGTTAGGTTAGGTTAGGTTAGGTTAGGTTAGGTTAGGTTAGGTTAGGTTAGGTTAGGTTAGGTTAGGTTAGGTTAGGTTAGGTTAGGTTAGGTTAGGTTAGGTTAGGTTAGGTTAGGTTAGGTTAGGTTAGGTTAGGTTAGGTTAGGTTAGGTTAGGTTAGGTTAGGTTAGGTTAGGTTAGGTTAGGTTAGGTTAGGTTAGGTTAGGTTAGGTTAGGTTAGGTTAGGTTAGGTTAGGTTAGGTTAGGTTAGGTTAGGTTAGGTTAGGTTAGGTTAGGTTAGGTTAGGTTAGGTTAGGTTAGGTTAGGTTAGGTTAGGTTAGGTTAGGTTAGGTTAGGTTAGGTTAGGTTAGGTTAGGTTAGGTTAGGTTAGGTTAGGTTAGGTTAGGTTAGGTTAGGTTAGGTTAGGTTAGGTTAGGTTAGGTTAGGTTAGGTTAGGTTAGGTTAGGTTAGGTTAGGTTAGGTTAGGTTAGGTTAGGTTAGGTTAGGTTAGGTTAGGTTAGGTTAGGTTAGGTTAGGTTAGGTTAGGTTAGGTTAGGTTAGGTTAGGTTAGGTTAGGTTAGGTTAGGTTAGGTTAGGTTAGGTTAGGTTAGGTTAGGTTAGGTTAGGTTAGGTTAGGTTAGGTTAGGTTAGGTTAGGTTAGGTTAGGTTAGGTTAGGTTAGGTTAGGTTAGGTTAGGTTAGGTTAGGTTAGGTTAGGTTAGGTTAGGTTAGGTTAGGTTAGGTTAGGTTAGGTTAGGTTAGGTTAGGTTAGGTTAGGTTAGGTTAGGTTAGGTTAGGTTAGGTTAGGTTAGGTTAGGTTAGGTTAGGTTAGGTTAGGTTAGGTTAGGTTAGGTTAGGTTAGGTTAGGTTAGGTTAGGTTAGGTTAGGTTAGGTTAGGTTAGGTTAGGTTAGGTTAGGTTAGGTTAGGTTAGGTTAGGTTAGGTTAGGTTAGGTTAGGTTAGGTTAGGTTAGGTTAGGTTAGGTTAGGTTAGGTTAGGTTAGGTTAGGTTAGGTTAGGTTAGGTTAGGTTAGGTTAGGTTAGGTTAGGTTAGGTTAGGTTAGGTTAGGTTAGGTTAGGTTAGGTTAGGTTAGGTTAGGTTAGGTTAGGTTAGGTTAGGTTAGGTTAGGTTAGGTTAGGTTAGGTTAGGTTAGGTTAGGTTAGGTTAGGTTAGGTTAGGTTAGGTTAGGTTAGGTTAGGTTAGGTTAGGTTAGGTTAGGTTAGGTTAGGTTAGGTTAGGTTAGGTTAGGTTAGGTTAGGTTAGGTTAGGTTAGGTTAGGTTAGGTTAGGTTAGGTTAGGTTAGGTTAGGTTAGGTTAGGTTAGGTTAGGTTAGGTTAGGTTAGGTTAGGTTAGGTTAGGTTAGGTTAGGTTAGGTTAGGTTAGGTTAGGTTAGGTTAGGTTAGGTTAGGTTAGGTTAGGTTAGGTTAGGTTAGGTTAGGTTAGGTTAGGTTAGGTTAGGTTAGGTTAGGTT
>CAXIUR010000003.1:0-50000 GCA_964035505.1 Watsonalla cultraria
TATGACCCTGCTTCGGAGACCGCAGCGGGTCATGGCGACCAGGGTGATCCGCGGATACCGCACTATCTCGCACGGCGCGGCCTGCGTCCTGGCGGGGACCCCACCCTGGGACCTCGAGGCCAAGGTGCTCGCAGCCGTTTATCGGCGGAGTGCTGAGGCCCGAGCAGACGGCGGGGCCGCCGCGCCCGAAGACACGAGGCGCGAGCGGCAGCAGGCGCAAGAACGTTCGTTGGTCGAGTGGCAGGAGCGGCTCGCGGAGCCGGAGGCCGGGCGTCTGACCATTGAGGCCATTCGCCCGGTCCTCAAGGATTGGATCAGCCGCAAGCACGGGTCGCTCACCTACCGCCTCGTGCAGGTACTGTCCGGACACGGATGTTTCGGGAAGTACCTGCACGGAGTGGCGCAGAGGGAAGCGACCCCTAGGTGCCATGAGTGCGGCGGCGACGAGGACACCGCGCAACACACGCTGGAGCAGTGCCCGACGTGGTCGGTCCAGCGCGATGTCCTCGCCGCCAGTATCGGAGGAGACCCCACGCTGCCTTCCTTGGTTAAGGCCATGGTCGGCAGCTCTTTGGCTTGGCATGCGGCCGTGTCATTCTGCGAGAACGTCATCTCGCAGAAGGAGGCGGCGGAGCGGGCAAGGGAGGACGATCCTCTCGCAGTCCCACACCGCCGCCGCAGGACCGGCCGTAGGAGGCGAGCCGAAGAACGGCTCATGCCTCCCTAGAGGGCCGCGGGCGTCGGGACGGGGGTCTCGGCGCCAACGCATGGCCCTCGCGGTTGTAGGACGCTCTCGTGTTCCTGAAGCGTCCTCCCAAGTGTCAAGCCATCCAGCCAGGTGTCTGCCAGTCGTCGGGGGGGGCCACGGGACCGTGCGAAAGCGGTCCTGCGCCCGCCCGGAACGGCGATTGGTAGTGTAAAAGCCAGGAGATGCCAGGTATTTGTCGTTGCTGGGGGGGCCCTCGGGACCGTGCGAATGCGGAACCGCGCCCCCCATAAAGGTGACGGCACTGTAAAAGCCAGGAGATGCCAGATGCCAGGTATTTGTCGTTGCTGGGGGGGCCCTCGGGACCGTGCGAATGCGGAACCGCGCCCCCCATAAAGGTGACGGCACTGTAAAAGCCAGGTCTCGGTTCCGGAACCGAGAAAGGAGAGAAAAGCCAGGTTCAGCCAGGTACCAGGAGAGGGGTCGAAAAGACCAGTCGCTGGAGGGGGCGTCGGTGCGTGTATCTTGCGGTCCCGAGCCCCCCCCGTTCAGGCGATGTGGAGGAACACCGTGGATGTTTAGTGGGTGGGAGTCCCACATAACCCCCCTGCTGCCCCCGTGGCAGGGGTGCGTATCCATAAAGGATTTTACCACGTTAAAAAAAAAAAAAAAAAAAAAAAAAAAAAAAAAAAAAGGTTAGGTTGGGGTGCAAAGGCAGCAACCTCCACGTGGTGCACCCTGGGCAACGACGGTTGACAACATTCCTCTAACGGGGCTCTGTTGTTGACCGGCGGCTGATGGCTAGCCAATTGGGGGGGTACACCTAACAGGGAGTTTACACACACACAGCTACACTCAACATGCAAAAACCACACACATTTTTCTTGCACACACACTTACAGCACACAACAGCTACACATCTACATGCAAAAACCACACGCACAAGCAGATACACAAACTCAATCCCAAGATACTCTGGTCGATGGGATGCATGGCTGGCGAGATGGCCAGTCCCGACAGTGCACACACACCACCCACACTCTACAGATACACTACACATCACACACCCTCACGTTCACACACTCACATACTTCACATGCAAAAACCACTTTACTGTTACACAACGACGAGGAGGAGGAAACACAAACAAAATGACGACACGCATATTGAAGACAAATCTCCAGGCGGGTAAATCCCGCCCCGAAGCCTCGGCTTCGGGCTGCCCCACAGTATCTGGGGGGGGCACAACATGCGTCGGAGGTCAGCATGCCGCTGACCCCCGTGAACAACGACCCGGCAATTCATTCACGGACACTGAAACCTCAGGAGAGAGTCTCTCCAGAGATAAGGCTCAGAGGTTCTGGGCTTGCGACGAAACAGGAGGCCGTCGATCGACGTGCCCTTCCTCGGGCGACGACTTGCCCGGATCGGAAGTGGTGACGTGCGAACCGGCGCCCCCTATCAATCGTCGGGCACTGGCGGCTCGAAACCGACCCAAGCCAGCGAGAGATGGGCGAGGGCGATTCGCGGCCAAATCCCAGCCGGCCGATGTGACGCTGCGGCCAGAAGTCCAGGAGCACGGCGACAGTGACTCCTCATTCGCGTCTGCGGCGTCGGAACGTGTGGCCAGGCGCTGCTCTTTCATCCGCAGCGACAGTAATGGGTCCCCGTCGCCTGCGGTGCAAGACAACCGCAAGGCGGAGGAAGAGCGCAGAAGGCGGAGCATCGAAGAGGAGATCCGGCTGAGAGACCCGACGGCAGCAGCCTACAGAGACGTAATAGTCACAGAGGCGAGGAAGATCTGTGAGGTTGCTGCCAAGTCAGGACGCCTGAAGGGCACCTGCGTTCGGGCCCTTAAGTCTGCTGCGGCAGCAATCGAGGTGGCGAGCGGTAAGCTCTTTGAAAGCACCGCCACTCTCGAGACGAGGAAGTTACAGGCGGAGGTGGAACGCCTGCGAGCGGAGGTAGCTCAAATAGCTGCTCTGCGGGCGGACAACGACCTCCTGCGCGCCGAAGTGGCTACATTGAGAGTGGAGAACACCAGGCCGCAGCAGACTACACCTGCACGTGTAACTCCGCCACCATCTCAGCAGGACGTGGCCGCCACAGTGATGGCGGCCATGCAACAAAAATTCGAGGAGTTGGAGAAGCGCCTCTGCCCCTCTCAAGGGGAGCGCAGAAAAGAAGCCAGGCCCACACATATGGCGCCTGAGGCCAGAACATCCGGGGTCGAGCCGGCTAAGCGTGGCAGGCGCCGCAGGCGTAGGCGAGGAGTAGCACCAGGCCAACAGCTACCTGGTGCTACAACTGAGCGCCCTTCGGTAGCTCAAGCGGCTTCGACCCCAGTCGAAACCTGGGCCAGAGTGGTAGGGAGGACGGGGGGCAGAAAACAAGGAACGAAAGAGAAGACCCTGAAAGCGCCTCTTCTCCCAAACCCACCCAAACCCACTAGGAAAGGAAAGGTAACTCAACCAAGAGAGGCTAAGCTACGCGCTCCCAAGACGGCTGCAGTGGTGATTACGCTGCAGCCCGCTGCAGAGCAGAGAGGGCTCAAGTACGCCTCGGTCATCGCCGACCTCAGGGAAAAGATCTCCCTCCCTGATATAGGGATCCCTCACATCCGCATTAGGAAGGCGGCAACGGGGGCCCGAATACTTGAAGTGGCGGGGTCGGCGAATGACCAAAGGGCAGAGGCCCTAGCAGAGAAGATAAGGCAGACACTGAGCGCCGATGACGTTCGGGTGTCCAGACCCGAGAGGCGCGCTGAGCTGCGCATCTCCGGGCTGGACGACTCAGTGTCTGCCAGTAATGTGACTGCGGCGATTGCCCGTGCAACAGGCTGTGCAGAGGGGGTCATCAAGACCGGAGAAGTCCGTGCGACCCCCTCGGGCCTAGGAGCACTGTGGGTGAGCTGCCCGATCGTCACTGCGAAAGCACTGACGACAGCGGGCCGGTTGTTAGTGGGTTGGGTGAGCGCAAGGGTTACACTCCTGCAGCGCAAGCCCACCCGCTGCTTCCGGTGCCACCGGAACGGGCACGTGGCACCACAGTGCTCCTCCTCTGTTGACCGCAGCGAACTTTGCTACCACTGCGGTAAGCCCGGCCACAAGGCGCGCGAGTGCTCGGCAGCACCGCACTGCGCCCTATGTGCCGAAGCGGGCAGACCGGCGGACCATGTGGCGGGCAGCAAGGCCTGCAAAGCCACGCCGGTCAAGCCGGGCAATCGCCGTAAGCCAGCGCCCACGGGGGGTATAGCCCCCGTCGCTGCTAAACCAGCTCAGCCAGCTGGTCAGGGGACGGTGACCGCCGATGGCCCCTAGTCGCCCTACGAAGGTCCTGCAGGGTAACCTCAACCACTCCGCTCGGGCTCAGGATCTTTTCCTGCAGTCCCTGCTGGAGTGGTCGGTGGACATTGCGGTGGTGGCGGAACCCTACTTCGTTCCGTCCAGGTCAAACTGGGCGGGCGATGCTACGGGAACCGTTGCCATCGCAAGCGCAGGGGACCTCACCCTCAAGGAGAGGGGCCAGGGTTTCGTCGTCGTGGCCTGGGGAGGATTCGCCTTCATCGGCGTGTACTTCTCCCCCAACAGACCCCTCATCGAGTTTGAAGCCTTCCTGGACGAGGTTGGGGCGGCGGTGAGACGAGCTTCACCGCTGCCGGTATTCGTCCTGGGAGACTTCAACGCCAAGTCAACGGTGTGGGGCTGTCCGGCCACGGACGCTCGCGGCGAAACCCTCGAGGAATGGGCGGCTCTCATCGGAGTCTCCGTCCTAAATCGGGGCTCTGTCAGCACCTGCGTGCGGCAGCAGGGAGAGTCAATCGTGGACATCTCGTTTGCATCTCCTGCTGTCGCGACGCGAGTCCAGGGCTGGCGGGTCCTCGATGGGGTCGAGACGCTGTCGGATCACCGTTATATCCGGTTCAGCGTCTCCCCCACGACGGAGGCAAGAAGCCGTCGAACCGGTGGACGACGGTCACCGTTCCCAAGGTGGGCGCTGGCTAAATTGGACAACGACTTGCTTGAGGAGGCGGCCATTGTAAGGTCTTGGTGCCAGCCTCAGTCGCGCACAGACGACGTGGAAGACCAAGCGGCGTGGTTCCAGGAGACGATGACGGAGGTATGCGACGCGGCAATGCCGCGCGCACGGCGCCGGCCACCACGTAGAGAGGTGTACTGGTGGTCGGCGGAGATCGCAGACCTCCGTAGGGACTGCGCCGAAGCGCGCCGCGAGTACCAGAGGTGTCGCAGGCGGCGCGCGCGCGACGAGGCAAGCGAGGGCCAGCTGTACGATGCTTACACGTCCTGCAAGAAGACTCTGCAGCTGGCCATCGCACAAGCCAAGACCCGAGGCCGGGAAGAGATGCTGGATGAGCTGAACCGGGATCCGTGGGGCCGCCCCTACCGCCACGCGCGAAAGCAGATGCGCGAGCGGACTGCCCCACTCACCGAGTCTCTCCAGCCCCGCCTCCTCAGGGAAGTCGTCGCGGCGCTATTCCCCGCCACTGCTGACTTTCAGCCGCCGGGGATGGCGCCGCCACCCACCGGACGTGACACGGACGCCGCCCCCGTACCCCCCATTTCGGATGGCGAAATGGGGGCGGCGATCCTACGGCTCCGCGCCAAAAAGACCGCACCAGGGCCCGACGGGGTTCCAGGCCGCGCGTTGGTCAAGGCCCTGGACACGCTAGAGGCCCGCTTCAGGGGACTGCTCGACGCGTGTTTTGCGCGTGGACAGTTCCCCTCGATTTGGAAGCAGGGCTTGCTAGTCTTGCTGCCGAAGGAGGGACGTCCTCCGGGCTCGTCGTCAGCGATGCGGCCCATCGTGCTGCTGGATGAGGCGGGCAAGCTATTCGAGCGAATAATAGCTGCCCGCATCACAGACCACTTACGCACGATGGGGCCCGATCTGGCCACCAGCCAATATGGCTTCCGAGAGGGACGCTCTACGGTCGACGCCGTGATGCGCGTAAAGTCCCTCTCGCAAGCAGCTGTCGCAGAGGGCGGGGTGGTGTTGGCGGTGTCCCTTGACATCTCCAACGCGTTCAACACCCTGCCCTTCAGCTGCGTGGCTGAGGCGCTCCGGTACCATCGGGTTCCGGAGTACCTCCGACGAGTCCTCGAGGACTACCTGCTGGGCAGGAGTGTCGTGTGCGTAGACGGGGCCGGTGAGCTTCTACGTCGGCGCGTCGCATGCGGTGTTCCACAGGGATCGGTGCTTGGCCCGCTCCTGTGGAACATCGGATATGACTGGGCGCTGCGTGGCGCTCTTCCGGCCGGAGTCGACGTGGTGTGCTACGCAGACGACACTCTTGTCACAGCAAGAGCGGCTAACTATGCCGAGGCGACCCTTCTGTCGGAGACCGGAGTGGCGATCGTCATAGACCGGATCCGGCAGTTGGGCCTAAAGGTAGCCCTCAGCAAGACTGAAGCCCTGTGTTTCCACGGGCCTCGAAGGAAGCCACCAGTGGGGGCGCAGCTAGACGTAGGGGGCGTTGCCGTCGAGGTAGGGGCCGAGATGAAATATCTCGGCCTCGTACTCGACGGCAGGTGGAAGTTCCACGCGCATTTTAAGCGCCTCGCCCCCAAACTCGTCGCTGCGGCTGGTGCGCTTAGCCGGCTCCTGCCGAACACTGGAGGACCACGAACGTGCTGCCGTCGTCTGTACACCGGGGTGGTGAGGTCGATGGCCCTGTACGGCGCGCCGGTGTGGGCGGAAGCCCTGGATCGCCGCAATATGACCCTGCTTCGGAGACCGCAGCGGGTCATGGCGACCAGGGTGATCCGCGGATACCGCACTATCTCGCACGGCGCGGCCTGCGTCCTGGCGGGGACCCCACCCTGGGACCTCGAGGCCAAGGTGCTCGCAGCCGTTTATCGGCGGAGTGCTGAGGCCCGAGCAGACGGCGGGGCCGCCGCGCCCGAAGACACGAGGCGCGAGCGGCAGCAGGCGCAAGAACGTTCGTTGGTCGAGTGGCAGGAGCGGCTCGCGGAGCCGGAGGCCGGGCGTCTGACCATTGAGGCCATTCGCCCGGTCCTCAAGGATTGGATCAGCCGCAAGCACGGGTCGCTCACCTACCGCCTCGTGCAGGTACTGTCCGGACACGGATGTTTCGGGAAGTACCTGCACGGAGTGGCGCAGAGGGAAGCGACCCCTAGGTGCCATGAGTGCGGCGGCGACGAGGACACCGCGCAACACACGCTGGAGCAGTGCCCGGCGTGGTCGGTCCAGCGCGATGTCCTCGCCGCCAGTATCGGAGGAGACCCCACGCTGCCTTCCTTGGTTAAGGCCATGGTCGTTAGCTCTTTGGCTTGGCATGCGGCCGTGTCATTCTGCGAGAACGTCATCTCGCAGAAGGAGGCGGCGGAGCGGGCAAGGGAGGACGATCCTCTCGCAGTCCCACACCGCCGCCGCAGGACCGGCCGTAGGAGGCGAGCCGAAGAACGGCTCATGCCTCCCTAGAGGGCCGCGGGCGTCGGGACGGGGGTCTCGGCGCCAACGCATGGCCCTCGCGGTTGTAGGACGCTCTCGTGTTCCTGAAGCGTCCTCCCAAGTGTCAAGCCATCCAGCCAGGTGTCTGCCAGTCGTCGGGGGGGGCCACGGGACCGTGCGAAAGCGGTCCTGCGCCCGCCCGGAACGGCGATTGGTAGTGTAAAAGCCAGGAGATGCCAGGTATTTGTCGTTGCTGGGGGGGCCCTCGGGACCGTGCGAATGCGGAACCGCGCCCCCCATAAAGGTGACGGCACTGTAAAAGCCAGGAGATGCCAGATGCCAGGTATTTGTCGTTGCTGGGGGGGCCCTCGGGACCGTGCGAATGCGGAACCGCGCCCCCCATAAAGGTGACGGCACTGTAAAAGCCAGGTCTCGGTTCCGGAACCGAGAAAGGAGAGAAAAGCCAGGTTCAGCCAGGTACCAGGAGAGGGGTCGAAAAGACCAGTCGCTGGAGGGGGCGTCGGTGCGTGTATCTTGCGGTCCCGAGCCCCCCCCGTTCAGGCGATGTGGAGGAACACCGTGGATGTTTAGTGGGTGGGAGTCCCACATAACCCCCCTGCTGCCCCCGTGGCAGGGGTGCGTATCCATAAAGGATTTTACCACGTTAAAAAAAAAAAAAAAAAAAAAAAAAAAAAAAAAAAAAAAAAAAAAAAGGTTAGGTTAGGTTAGGTTAGGTTAGGTTAGGTTAGGTTAGGTTAGGTTAGGGTTAGGTTGGGGTGCAAGGCCAGGAGACCTCCTCGTGTGCCCGATCCATTGTTTGTCCTAAGGATACGTCCGAGGGAACGACAATGGCTTCGGGACGGTGCACCCTGGACGTCGACGACAGCCTCTTCGGGGGCCTTCATCGAGTGACTTAGCTCCTCGATGGCGATCCCTGGGGACACTGTCGTCGATGACCAACACCTGGCACTCGACGCAGGTGGCGGAGGTGGAATTCGCTCCTTGTACGTCTCTGTTCAGCAGAGATGACAATGGATGCGAGCCTGCGTCACCCATTCCCAAGGTTCGGCGTGCCTATGGGAACTAGACCTTCTGTCTAGGACTGGGGGGTAGTACCCAGTCAAACGTCAGGGGGAGGGGAGGCACTCCGAAAGGGGTGCCCGGGGTTGACGCTATCTCGCTCGTCACCCCGTGAATGCCGTAATCACCGACTCTTCCTTCAACAATTCCAGTTAGCGAGGCTGGATACGTCGGGGAGTCGGTGACCGGAGAGGGCTTGCCTTAATTGGCTGGCCTGCGAGGAGAAAACCTCTATAAAAATCCGACAGCGAAGTCGTGAAAACCTGAGAGGCTCTGGGCCACCTCTCAGTATATAAGTCCCCCATTGTCGGAATGGGCGTCACCCGGCAATGGTCTTTAGTTCGACCCATACTCGTGGGAATAGTTATGGAGACAATTAATAAAAACAAAAATAAACCGATGGTGGAAGGAGAAAAAAAAGGAATGGAGGGAGAAAAATCCCTAGAAGGAAAGGGGTCTACGGGGGAGAAGCAGTCGCTTGCCCCCGTTGTTGTTTTGGAGAGCTGCAGTATTGGAGCTGTGGCGACGCGACCGAGGTCACAGAAGAGGAGCAGGACGAACTCCGGCTCCTCCTGCGGCGAGCAGACGACCGCCAAGGTCGGCACGGCGACGCGTGGCCGCACGCGCCCACGTGCCACAGCCCGAATAACGCGTGACGGGTCAGGCCGCTTTATCCGGCCACCCACACCTTGCGCGGGGAGCGAGCGGGACGAGGACAGCGATGCGATGTCGGACATGTCGCTCGTGTCGCTGACCTCAGGGGAGGTTGAAGTGGCGTCAAAGGCGGGTCCCTCAGGCACATGCCGAGCGGCCTTCCTAAAGGAGGACGCGGACGACTTGTTCGGTTCCGAACTGGCCCTGACCAATACCAGGGCCAAAAAGAAGCTGCCCTCGATAGAGGAGCTCAAAAAGAGGATGGGAGAGATGTCCACCGGCGAGTTGGGCACCCTCATAAAGGACCAGCAGACGGCGGTTGAGCGGGTTGCGGACAGGTCGAAGCACCTGAAGGGCAACTTCGTGCACCAGCTTCGTGTGAGTGCACGAAGGACCGAGGCGGCGTCGCTTGTTTTAGCGATGAGAACGTCTGCGGGCGCAAACACGGAAAGGCTGGAGCGTGAAAACGCGGAATTGCGCTCGCAGATGGCGGCTCTCTCCGCCAGGATGGAGAAGCTGACGGAAGAGCTCTCTGTCCTTCGCGGGGTGGGTAGGGGAAAGGCCAGTGATGCCGCCTCGGCACCGCCCTCGGGTGTGGAGGATCTCACGCGCGCTATCATGGTCCAGGTGGGGACCATGATTGGCGCGCGGTTTGAGGCCTTGGAGGAGAGGCTGCTCCCCGAAAGGCGCATGCGTCCCCAGCTCGCTGCGGATGCCAGGAGAGCGCCCCAGACACCTGCCGGGCCATCTGTTGGGCTGGAAGCCCCAGCTTCTCTGGCACCCGCGCCAGTGATTCCGGGGCGCAAGAAGAAGGGAAGGGGGGGCAGGAAGAATAGGAGGAGGACACCGGCCACTGTGCCAGTGCTGCCGGTTCCTGCTCCTCCCTCAGCTCCTGTCCCTGCTCCGCGAGCTGTGCAGGTCCAGCCCCCTCAGGTGTCCTGGTCCACCGTGGTGGGGCGAAAGGCCCAACCGAGGGCTGGGCCGAGTACGGGGCCCCAACGGTCTCCTCCCGCGGTGTCTCAGCGGCCTGCGCCTGCAAACAGGACCACGCCGCCGCGCAGTTCGGAGAGGGCACCTTCGCGGCTGCCAGCTTCCGCAGCGATCACGGTGACAATCCCAGAGGGATCGAATGTCACGTACGCTGCGGTGATGGCGGCCGCAAGAGAGAGGATCAAGCTCACCGAGCTTGGCATTCCGTCCTTACGGAACAGAAAAGCCATTACCGGTGGGCTGATCTTGGAGGTGTCCGGTCCGGACTGTGCCACCAAGGCCGACGCGCTTGCAAGCCGCATGCGCGAGTCCCTCTCTGACCTGGGCGTGCGTATTGTGCGCCCTGTCAAGATGGGGGACATGAGGGTGATGGATCTCAATGAGGCCATCACCCCCGAGGACGTAGCGGCGGCAATCGCGGAGGCCGGAGGCTGCGCGGCGGCCGATGTTAAAGTGGGGGAAATCAAGCGCGCCTCGCCCTTAACTATGGGGACAGCGTGGGTCCGATGCCCACTCACCGCGGTGCGCAAGCTGTTCGCAGCGGGGCGCATGCAGGTCGGGTGGGTGTCGGTGAGGGTTGAGGCACTGGAGGCAAGGCCTTTGCAGTGCTTCCGGTGCCTCGAAATCGGGCACGTGCGTAGCACATGTCCGAGCGCGACGGACCGGAGCTCCATGTGCTACGCATGTGGCGAGGCGGACCACCGGGCGAGTCAATGCACTCGCCCGCTGAAGTGCCCGCTCTGCGCGGACCTGGGCCGGCCCTCTGGCCACAGGATGGGGGGCAAGAAGTGCTCCGCTCCTCGTGGCAAAAGGGGCCGTAAGCCGGGTCTCGCGAAGCCGAGCGGCACGGGTCCTGTACAGCCGGGCTCGAGCCCAGCTGCGGCGGCAACTGAACCGCCAACACGGACTTAAGGCCCCTACGAGCCTTACAGTGCAACCTCAACCACTGTCGCGCGGCGCAGGACTTGTTCCAGCAGTCCGTCGCGCAGTGGTCGGTTGCACTGGCGGTGGTGGCGGAGCCATATCGCGTCGTCCCAAACCATCCTCGCTGGTTTGGTGACGACATGGACTCCGTCGCCATATATTGGGGTGGCGGTAGCGGCGACCCTCCCTGCTCCCTCATTGAGAGGGGGCTGGGATACGTCGCCGTGAACTGGGGCCGAATAGTCGTTGTGGGCTGCTACGTCTCCCCCAACTGTACCCTCGCCGTCTACGAGGCGTACCTGGACGGGGTGGCCAACTGCATGCGCAGATGTCTGCCTCGTCCCGTGCTTGTCCTGGGCGACTTCAACGCTCACTCTCGTGAGTGGGGGAGCGCCCGGGATGACCAAAAGGGGGAGACAGTGCTGGAATGGGCGGCGGCGCTGGACCTCCGGTTGCTGAACCGGGGGTCTGTCAGCACCTGCGTGCGCTGGCAGGGGGAGTCGATCGTGGATCTTTCGTGGGCGACTCCCCAGGCAGCGCGCATGGTGACGGGGTGGAGAGTGGCAGAGGAGATGGTCACATTATCCGACCATCGCTACATAGCGATGGATGTGGCCATCCGCCTTCCCCGCCCCGACAGCCGCCGCAGTAGCAGCCCGCCGCGACGATGGTCTCTCAAGCGGTTGGACAGAGATCGTCTCTGCGCCGCAGCCATCGTCGCGGCCTGGCCTGAGTGCCAAGAAGATGGGATCCTGCCCGATCCTGAAAGGGAAGCCGCCTGGTTTCGGGACACGATGACGTCCATATGTGACGCGTCGATGCCCCGGACCAGATCTGCCAAGCCCCGGGCCGTGTACTGGTGGTCGGAAAGCATCGCGGAGCTGCGCGAGATTTGCCTCCGCGCCCGACGCCGGTACACGCGTGCCCGGAGAAGAAGGCGAGCCACAGCCGAAGAGTTGGGTGGAGCCTACGTGGCCTATCGAGGCGCCACGAAGGCGCTGCAGGCAGCCATTGCCAGCGCCAAGGCTCGGTCGTGGGATGAGCTCATCGGGGGACTGGAGAGGGATCCATGGGGCCGCCCGTACAGGATGGTACTGGGCAAATTGCGCCCGTGGGTCCCTCCGTTGACGGAAACTCTGGACCCGGAATTCGTGGAGAGGGTTGTAGACACCCTCTTCCCCAGGGTCCAGAGCAGTCCCGTGCCCCCTCCTTCGGAACCGATCATCTGGACCGAAGAGATGGGGGTGACGACCGATGAGCTGGACCGAGCCGTGAGGCGCCTCGGAGCCCGAAACACGGCACCAGGCCCCGACGGAATTCCTGGTCGGGCCTGGGTGTTGGCTCTACCCAACGGGCTGGGGAACAGGCTGCGGCGGCTGTTTAACGACTGCCTACGCTGCGGCGTGTTCCCCTCAGGCTGGAAAGTGGCTGGGTTGGTTCTCCTCCATAAGGATGGTAGACCCGCAGATTCTTCCTCCGCGTATCGTCCTCTCTGCCTACTAGATGAGGCGGGTAAGCTGCTCGAAAGAGTGTTGGCGGACCGCCTCAGTACGCACCTGACGAGCGTCGGGCCGGACCTGTCGGAAGACCAGTTTGGCTTCCGACGCGCGCGGTCGACAGTGGACGCGATCATACGCGTCCGAACACTGTCGACGCAGGCTGTATCCCGGGGCGGAGTGGCGTTGGCTGTCAGCCTTGACATAGTCAACGCCTTCAATAGCCTGCCCTGGGACGCAATAAGGGGGGCCCTGGTGTACCACCGCGTGCCCCCCTACCTGCAGCGCGTGGTCTGTGCCTACTTGCGCGACAGGTGCGTGCAATATGTGGGCGGAGATGGACGAGTTCACCGGAGGGAGGTTTACTGCGGGGTCCCACAGGGATCGGTCCTAGGGCCACTCCTGTGGAACCTCGCGTACGATGCGGTCCTGCGGGTCGACCGCCCCGACGGCGTTAGCATCGTCTGCTACGCGGACGACACGCTGGTGCTAGCCGTCGGGGCCACTTTCGAGGAGACCAACCGGCTCGCCGAGCTTGGCGTGGCATGCGTCGTGGAGAAAATCCACGAGCTGGGCCTTCGGGTAGCGCCGGAAAAGACCGAGGCGCTGTGGTTCCACAAGATCCCGAGGGGAAGGGAACCACCCAGCTCGTCGGTTCGCGTAGGTGACGTGGATGTCCGGGTGGGACGGTACCTCAAGTACCTCGGTCTCACCCTGGACGGTCGCTGGGGCTTTGAGGAGCACTTCAGCCGCATGGTCCCCCGGATCAAGAGGGTAGCGGGTGCATTGCACAGACTGCTGCCCAATCTCGGGGGGCCGAGTGAAGGAGTCCGCCGCCTCTATGCGGGGGTCGTGCGATCCGTGGCTCTCTACGGAGCACCCGTCTGGTCTTCCAGATTGGGTGTTAGGCGCTGCAGAACTATGTACAATAGTATGCAGCGTCCTATGGCCATCCGGGTCGCACGAGGGTACCGGACCCTGTCTTTTGAGGCGGCCACTGTCCTGGCGCGGTTTCCGCCCCTGGACATCCTGGCGGAGATGGATGCTCGTATTTACGACCGTCTCCGCCGGGCGGACGGAACTGCGCCTCCAAATGCGGCTGAAGTGAGAAGGCAGGAGCACCGACATGCGCTCGTAACGTGGCGGGAGCGGCTGTGCGAGCCGCAGAACGCCCGCCAACGCGCTGTCGGTGCAATTTTGCCGAGCCTCGGGCCCTGGCTAAAGAGGAAGGACCACGTCACCTTCCGGCTGACGCAGGTACTCACCGGACACGGGTGTTTCGGAGAGTACCTGAATCGGATCGGTCGCGAACCGACGACGCAATGCCACCATTGCGGCAGTGACCGGGATTCCGCACAGCACACGCTGGAGCAGTGCCCAGCGTGGAGCTCGGAACGGCGAATCCTGGTCACCAGGATCGGGCAGGACCTCTCTCTGCCACGCGTAGTGACGGCTATGCTGGCAGACAGAGAGGCATGGAAGGCCGTAGTCTCCTTCTGCGAGACAGTAATGTCCCAGAAGGAGGCCTCCGAGCGGGATCGGGAGAGAGCCGATCCCTCTCGGAGACGACGGCGACGGCGGGGCGGAGGCAACGCACGCCCCGGACCGTCCACCCAATAGCCAGGGTCTAAGAATTTGGCTATGGTATCCCCTGCCTGTCGTAAGAGGCGACTAAAAGGGGGCCGGAGGGCCTGCTGGCGGTGGTCGGGGTGGGAGCTTTGACCACTGAGCCGCGGGCCCGGGAAGGTGGCAGCGCGATGTGGCTCGCGCTGCCTTGCACAGCGAGGTCTCTAGGGGCGGCGACTCAGCTGCCCCGGGGATGTGCCCCGGCAAAGTGTGGGGGGACACCGGTGCGATCTATCAGAGTACCCGGAGTCCCCCCTGAACACTGAGGATGGCCACCGGGGGGGTTTTAGTGCGGTAAAAATCCCACATACCCTGATCTGCCTCTCCCAGGGCGGTCGGGGACCTTTTGAAGGTTTCCCCCTCGTCAATAAAAAAAAAAAAAAAAAAAAGGTTAGGGTTAGGTTAGGTTAGGTTAGGTTAGGTTAGGTTAGGTTAGGTTAGGTTAGGTTAGGTTAGGTTAGGTTAGGTTAGGTTAGGTTAGGTTAGGTTAGGTTAGGTTAGGTTAGGTTAGGTTAGGTTAGGTTAGGTTAGGTTAGGTTAGGTTAGGTTAGGTTAGGTTAGGTTAGGTTTTTTTTTTTTTTTTTTTTTTTTTTTTTGCGGCCCTGGAGGCCTTTCTTGTGTCTCCCCTGAACTTACTCAGGGATCTTGTTTAACTTTTATTTATTATTTTTACTATATAACGACGTTGATGTACTTTGTTCTTTACTAATTTCCATGTGTGTGTGTTCCAAAACTTTGTGCGAATTCTAATATTTTACCTATTTATGCTTCTTGCTGTTTCTACTTATAAATGTATTAATTCTTATTTAAATTGTATATATTCTTAAATTGAGCTATTTAATTTTTACTTATTTCTGGTAGCGACAATAGTCGCTACCTTTATACTATAATTTACAAAAATTTTTTGGGTATCCCTTCCTCTTATCAACTTCCCCAATGACTCGTCCACAATACTCTCTCCCATCTCCTGTTCCGCCTCAAAGCGTTCTTTCCCGAAAGCTGGGCACTCGGCGAGGATGTGTCCGACGGTTTGGCTCACGCCCGGCTCACAGAAGCACGATGGGTCCTCTTTACACTTGAATCTGTGCAAGTATTGAGAGAACCCACCGTGCCCAGTGAGCACCTGCGTCAACACGCCCGCTGGGCGGAGCTGTCGGACAATCCTGTACGCCTCCACAGCGTCGGGGAAGAACGCCTTGGTAACCCCGGCCGTATCGCCGGCTTTATACCTCCGGTTCCATTCGTCAAGCGAGTGCTTGCGCAGCTCTCGCTTGACGAACGAAACCGGGCACCCGTCATAGTCCGGCCTCTTCTTAGAGTGCAGGGCAGCTTCTTTGGCCAACTGGTCCGCTCGCTCGTTCCCTTCCAACCCCGCATGTGCTTTTATCCAGAACAGGGAGACTTCCCTGTTCTGGAGTGTGGTTTGGCGGATGTTGTGCCTGGCTTCCACAGCCAGGGGGTGGAGGGAACGTGCGTTGACCACGGTTTCCAGGGCCGAACGCGAGTCGCTGAGGATCGCGCAGCGAGCCTCACCGCATCGGAGGATAAGCCTCGTGGCTTGGCATATGGCCAGGAGTTCCGCCTGGTAGACCGTGCAGTGCGGTGGCAGCTTGAGTTTGAGGGCTCGAGTCTCGGCCCCACTGCTCATCAGAGACAGTGCGGCCCCGACCTTGCCCTCAATCTTGCTGCCATCGGTGTATATTTGGACCGCGTGATCTACGCGGTCCTGCACTTGTTGCTGGTCCACCAGGCTCACGAACTCCAGGCACATATGGACTGCCGGATGCGGGGCTTCGGTGGGGGCAACTCTTCGCTCCATCTCCCGATCGCCTAGCACTGTCTGGGGGACTCCTCTCTTTGCCTCGTACAGGGCGGCTGCCTCCTGTATTCTGAGGTCGAGAGGGAGTATCCCAGCCAGCACCAGTGCCGCGTTCAGGGAGACGGTGCGATAGGCCCCACACAACTTCTGCGCGAATCCTCGCTGGACTGCGTTCAGCTGCCTCTGCACTCCAAGTTTCTTGGTCGCCGCCGACCAGGCGCTGGAGGCATACGAGATCACTGGCTCCACCGCTGCCGTGTAGATCACACGGATGACGTCAGGGTGGAGTCCCCAGCTGATCTTGGCGGCTCGCGACAACTGCTTGTACACGTTCAACGCCTTCCGACAGATGTTCGCGGTATGGGCGTTGAACGTGAGTTTGCTGTCAATCGTGAGCCCCAAGATCTTGATCTCGTCGGACATGCCAATGTCGACCCCTCCCATGTTCAGGAGTGGCGTGTCAAACTTAAGCTTCCGTGTGAGCAACATCGCTTTGGTCTTGTGCGGAGCAAACTTCAGCTTATTTTTGACACCCCACTCCCGGACATATTCGAGGGCGGCATTGGCATGCCTCTGCACCTCCAGCGCCGTGTCAGCGGCGAAGACGAGGACGACATCGTCGGCGAACGCCTGACAATAGTCGCCTCGTCTTTGGAGTCCTCTCAGCAATGGGTCAAGAAGGAGGTTCCAGAGGATGGGTCCGCCGATGGAGCCTTGCACGCAACCCTTATGGGTGCCCTTGGCGTGCTCCTCACCGGCGTACCTCACCCTCACCCTCCGGTCCGAAAGATAGCTATCGATGACACGCCTTAGATTCACCGGACACTGTTCCTCAGCCAGACGGACTCGGATCGCAGGCCACCAGGCGCTATCGAAGGCTCCCTCTATGTCCAGCGACACCATGGTAACCAGCCTCTTGTCGGCTAGGTTACCACGGATGTGCTGCATTAGGTCATAGAGGGAGTCCTCGGTGCTCTTCTGGGGCATGAATCCGTACTGGCGAGTACTCATCCGGGGAATCAGGTGCCATTGCATCCTTCGGACCAACATCTTCTCGTAGATCTTACCCATCACTGAGAGGAGTCCAATGGGCCGGTAAGCCTTGGAGTCACGGTAGTCGTCCTTGCCGGGTTTTCGCAGGACGACTACCGTGGCTTCCTTCCAGGCGCGTGGGAAGCAGGACAATTCCAGGCACTTGTTGAGCAGGGCTAAGTGAAGAACGGGGTCTTTGGAGATGACCTGGCTGCAGATGTCGGCGGTTAAACCATCCGACCCGGGGGCCTTCTTAGGGTCAAAGCTTTCCACCGCGGACTTCAGCTCGTGCAACGTAAATGGCGGGTCATGTTGTTCATCATCTGCCCAGCCATTTACGTGCTCGGCCTTTGCTCTGGTCTCGCGGTGGTCGGCATTGTCCTCAGACTCCAGGTCCTCCGGGTAGAAGGTGTCCGCCAACAGCTGCGCGGATTCCGCCTGGGACATCTCCTTCCCGTCCTTCACCAGGGGTGGGTCCTCCTGCCGAGTGGCAGTTTTTCCCAACACCCTGTAGACGCCCTGCCACACCCCTTCCTTGTCCTGCTTCCCACAGAAGTCCTGCCAGCTCGCGACCTGGGCTTTTTTCGCGGCGGCCTCATACTCCTCTTTTGCCTGCAGATACTCAGCGACGACTTTCGCACGACGGACTGGCGCTGCACACCAGGTCCTGCGCTTCCTGGTGGTGACCATCTTCCGCATCTTCTCGAGTTCCTCGGACCACCACGGCAAGGATAGTTTTTCACTACCCTTTTTCTTAGGGATGCTCAGACCACAAGACTCTTCAATAATTTCCAAATATTTCTCTAATTTAATCTCTAGATCTTCTTTGTTTTGAATTTTGAGTATGTTTTCTAAATTTATGTTGTTAAGAATTTTGCGCTGGGCCAGTTCCGAGTGGAACTGGTCCCAGTTTGCCTTTTTAGTATTGAAGAGTCTTGTGGTCCGTTGTACGTGCATCCCTTTCGCCCTCCTCAGGTGGATGTCGAGGGCGATGCCGTTGTGGTCCGAGCTCGAGAGATCCTGGATCACTCTCCAGTTTGCCACCAGGTTGAGCAGGTCCGTCGTGCAGGCAGTCACGTCGACGCAGCTTGTGTAGCGTCGACCACCCCGCCAGGTGTCGAATGTCGGGGTGTTGCCGTTGTTGAGTATCTGCAGGCCAAGGTCTTCCAGAGCGCCCGCAAATTCCTCCCCCCTGTGGTCGACTCGTCCGCTTCCCCACCAGTTGCTCTTTGCGTTGGCATCGCCACCAATCAGGATTGCATCAGGCCCAAGCTCCTCGACAATTGAAGTAAGGTGCTCCAGGTATGGCCCTATGGGTTTGTCGGGCTCGAAGTAATAGGAGACGACTGTGATCTTCCAGGCACTGGTTCGGATCCTCACCACCACGATGTTGTCGGTGGTGAGTTTCGGGCACTGTATGACGTCGAGGTCATGATTGACGACGGCAATCGCCGCCTTTACAGTGCCCTCCCCGTGACCAGTGTTCTGGAAGATCCTAGCGCCCCTGTGATTCTTCATACTTCGAGCCCCGCCCACGTAGGGTTCCTGGAGCAACGCAATGTCGAGGTTTCGCTTCTCCATCTCCAGCAGAAGCTCGCAAGTTGCAAGATTCTTCCGCTGGAGATTAGCCTGAGCTATCCTGAGTGGCTTGCTGCTGGTGGGGTCCGCCGTGGTGCCCTCAGCAATACGCCACACTGGCCCGGGCCAAGGCGTCCCACTTGCGCCTCACCGGACACTCCGAGCTAAAAGCATTGTGCTCAGTTTGGTCCAGCTTGGCGCTGGTGCAGTTACAGCACCGTGGGACAGCCTTGGCGAGCCAGTCGGCGCATTCCGATTTCATGTGGGCCCCCCCGCAGTGGCTACACTTGACGACGGTCTCTTTGCAGAGCCGCCGCCCGTGCCCGTAGCCGAGGCATTGGGAGCACTGCACGAGCGGAGAGTGGTCCTCCGCTTTGACCTTTTGTAGGTCGACGTGCACCGCTCCCGCCTCGACTACTCTGGTCCATACCGCTGGGGAGACCCGTAGCACCACGTGTCCGGCATGGGGGTTCCGCGCTTTCCTCCGAAAGCGGACCTCCAGCCGGACGTCCTCCTTTTTGAGGCCCGCAAACAGGTCCCGATTCTGGTTCTGAAGGGCGTTCACGATGTCCGTGTCGCTGTTGTAGGACAGCACGTCCCTCAAAACCAGAAGCGGGTCCTTGTTTCGGACCTCTTCGACGACGAGTCGACCACTCGCTTCCTTCTGCAGGCGCTCCTTCACCTTATCCCTCTCTTCCACACTGCCGCACCCCACAATCACCTTACGGTCTTTGGCCTTTCGCACTTTTTCTACTTTGACCCACCCATCCTTTGCGTTAATCGCATCGCGGATGTGGGTCAACACCTGGTCGCCAGTCTCGGTGTCATCCCTCGAGGTAACCACAATGGAGTGCAGCGGGGCGTGAGTCGGGACCCCCCTCTGGGGTCCTGCCGCCGCCACACTCGCATATGAGGCTCTCTCGAAGGACGAGACCGAGACTACCAACTGCTCCTTCAATCTCCTCATCTCCTCACTGCTCTCTTTCATTAACCTTGTGTGCTCCTCTATCACTTTGGCCAAATCCCTTTCCTTGTTTCCTAATTCCCTCTCCTTTTCTTTCTCCTTCTCCTTTTCCTGGGCCGGCGGTCGCTCCTCCTTCTTCCTTTTCGCTGGTCCCTCTCCTTTCCCGGTTCCGGCTTCGGCCTCCTTGACCAGCTGGTAGAGCCGCTCGATTGCCTGGGTAACGTTCTCCTTGATATCGGTTTTCAAGTTCCGAGAGTTACCCAGGTTGAGCTTAGCTTTAGTTAGGCACGCTTTAGCCTCGGCGACTCTACCAGCGTAGACAGGCTTCTCCGACGGGCTCCCGAACGCCTGCGTCGGTGCACTTTGGGTCTGTGTCACCTTCGGTTTCGGCTTCGGTGCGCCCGCCGGCACTGCCGGGGCTGCCGAGTTCGGGACCGGGACCGGGGTGAGGGATGCAGCCTCCTCCAAGATGCGCGCGAGGGCGTTGGAGGCTGAATCGGCCGTTTGAGGGGCGTTCGTTGCGTCGCGGAACTCCTCCGAGTCTGAGTCGACGTTAATCCCGGCCAGGGAAGTCTGGGAAGCATGGAGTGACCTGTCTCTCTGCTGGGTGGTCATCCTGGCGTCCGTCCGCGTCGAACGAGACCAAAATCAACTCGCTACGCCGACTTTTGGCGAAGTTGGCTATTTGCCCAAGCGACTTAGCCAGCCTAGCGAATCGAGACCGGGTGGGTGGGCGGGTTTTTTTCGATTTTTTCTCACGGAATCGAAGTGAAAACTTTAGCAATGTTATTCTCTGAGCCAAAGGAAGAGGTCCCTATAAAAATTTGGTCAGATTTTGGAAGATTTGAATTAATAATTTTTCAATGACGTAATTATATTTGAATTTTAACTTTTTGCTGAGGGCTCGGATTCTACTGAAAAGTGTCTTAATGGACTTTGGTGGGTGTATAAACACTAGAATGAGCGTTTCGAACTCGATTCCAGCACCACCTTTATGTTAATTAGCGATAATTAATATAAGTAATTACGCGTCACGCAATTTTACTAATTTCTTTTTTATGTTTCAGGTACGAGCGAGGAGCACTTCGGAGCCAAAGATGGAAGCTGGGAAGCCGCCGGGAGATTTAGAAAACGGATTTTAACGCAACTTTTTTGGTGTATCTACTACCAAAATAAAAAATTTAACTTTATATTTCCGCGTAAAAACTGTTTATATGTATCAACTAGATGTACAAACTAATATGTATGCAATTTAAATTGTGTTTTCTTAAGGTTTTAGTTGTTAATTCTATGAGATAACTCGAATACTGCACCGCTTAGGTAGCCTCGGTATGTAGGTACAAAACGATTTCAGCTGTATTTCGATTTTTTCTCACGGAATCGAAGTGAAAACTTTAGCAATGTTATTCTCTGAGCCAAAGGAAGAGGTCCCTATAAAAATTTGGTCAGATTTTGGAAGATTTGAATTAATAATTTTTCAATGACGTAATTATATTTGAATTTTAACTTTTTGCTGAGGGCTCGGATTCTACTGAAAAGTGTCTTAATGGACTTTGGTGGGTGTATAAACACTAGAATGAGCGTTTCGAACTCGATTCCAGCACCACCTTTATGTTAATTAGCGATAATTAATATAAGTAATTACGCGTCACGCAATTTTACTAATTTCTTTTTTATGTTTCAGGTACGAGCGAGGAGCACTTCGGAGCCAAAGATGGAAGCTGGGAAGCCGCCGGGAGATTTAGAAAACGGATTTTAACGCAACTTTTTTGGTGTATCTACTACCAAAATAAAAAATTTAACTTTATATTTCCGCGTAAAAACTGTTTATATGTATCAACTAGATGTACAAACTAATATGTATGCAATTTAAATTGTGTTTTCTTAAGGTTTTAGTTGTTAATTCTATGAGATAACTCGAATACTGCACCGCTTAGGTAGCCTCGGTATGTAGGTACAAAACGATTTCAGCTGTATTTCGATTTTTTCTCACGGAATCGAAGTGAAAACTTTAGCAATGTTATTCTCTGAGCCAAAGGAAGAGGTCCCTATAAAAATTTGGTCAGATTTTGGAAGATTTGAATTAATAATTTTTCAATGACGTAATTATATTTGAATTTTAACTTTTTGCTGAGGGCTCGGATTCTACTGAAAAGTGTCTTAATGGACTTTGGTGGGTGTATAAACACTAGAATGAGCGTTTCGAACTCGATTCCAGCACCACCTTTATGTTAATTAGCGATAATTAATATAAGTAATTACGCGTCACGCAATTTTACTAATTTCTTTTTTATGTTTCAGGTACGAGCGAGGAGCACTTCGGAGCCAAAGATGGAAGCTGGGAAGCCGCCGGGAGATTTAGAAAACGGATTTTAACGCAACTTTTTTGGTGTATCTACTACCAAAATAAAAAATTTAACTTTATATTTCCGCGTAAAAACTGTTTATATGTATCAACTAGATGTACAAACTAATATGTATGCAATTTAAATTGTGTTTTCTTAAGGTTTTAGTTGTTAATTCTATGAGATAACTCGAATACTGCACCGCTTAGGTAGCCTCGGTATGTAGGTACAAAACGATTTCAGCTGTATTTCGATTTTTTCTCACGGAATCGAAGTGAAAACTTTAGCAATGTTATTCTCTGAGCCAAAGGAAGAGGTCCCTATAAAAATTTGGTCAGATTTTGGAAGATTTGAATTAATAATTTTTCAATGACGTAATTATATTTGAATTTTAACTTTTTGCTGAGGGCTCGGATTCTACTGAAAAGTGTCTTAATGGACTTTGGTGGGTGTATAAACACTAGAATGAGCGTTTCGAACTCGATTCCAGCACCACCTTTATGTTAATTAGCGATAATTAATATAAGTAATTACGCGTCACGCAATTTTACTAATTTCTTTTTTATGTTTCAGGTACGAGCGAGGAGCACTTCGGAGCCAAAGATGGAAGCTGGGAAGCCGCCGGGAGATTTAGAAAACGGATTTTAACGCAACTTTTTTGGTGTATCTACTACCAAAATAAAAAATTTAACTTTATATTTCCGCGTAAAAACTGTTTATATGTATCAACTAGATGTACAAACTAATATGTATGCAATTTAAATTGTGTTTTCTTAAGGTTTTAGTTGTTAATTCTATGAGATAACTCGAATACTGCACCGCTTAGGTAGCCTCGGTATGTAGGTACAAAACGATTTCAGCTGTATTTCGATTTTTTCTCACGGAATCGAAGTGAAAACTTTAGCAATGTTATTCTCTGAGCCAAAGGAAGAGGTCCCTATAAAAATTTGGTCAGATTTTGGAAGATTTGAATTAATAATTTTTCAATGACGTAATTATATTTGAATTTTAACTTTTTGCTGAGGGCTCGGATTCTACTGAAAAGTGTCTTAATGGACTTTGGTGGGTGTATAAACACTAGAATGAGCGTTTCGAACTCGATTCCAGCACCACCTTTATGTTAATTAGCGATAATTAATATAAGTAATTACGCGTCACGCAATTTTACTAATTTCTTTTTTATGTTTCAGGTACGAGCGAGGAGCACTTCGGAGCCAAAGATGGAAGCTGGGAAGCCGCCGGGAGATTTAGAAAACGGATTTTAACGCAACTTTTTTGGTGTATCTACTACCAAAATAAAAAATTTAACTTTATATTTCCGCGTAAAAACTGTTTATATGTATCAACTAGATGTACAAACTAATATGTATGCAATTTAAATTGTGTTTTCTTAAGGTTTTAGTTGTTAATTCTATGAGATAACTCGAATACTGCACCGCTTAGGTAGCCTCGGTATGTAGGTACAAAACGATTTCAGCTGTATTTCGATTTTTTCTCACGGAATCGAAGTGAAAACTTTAGCAATGTTATTCTCTGAGCCAAAGGAAGAGGTCCCTATAAAAATTTGGTCAGATTTTGGAAGATTTGAATTAATAATTTTTCAATGACGTAATTATATTTGAATTTTAACTTTTTGCTGAGGGCTCGGATTCTACTGAAAAGTGTCTTAATGGACTTTGGTGGGTGTATAAACACTAGAATGAGCGTTTCGAACTCGATTCCAGCACCACCTTTATGTTAATTAGCGATAATTAATATAAGTAATTACGCGTCACGCAATTTTACTAATTTCTTTTTTATGTTTCAGGTACGAGCGAGGAGCACTTCGGAGCCAAAGATGGAAGCTGGGAAGCCGCCGGGAGATTTAGAAAACGGATTTTAACGCAACTTTTTTGGTGTATCTACTACCAAAATAAAAAATTTAACTTTATATTTCCGCGTAAAAACTGTTTATATGTATCAACTAGATGTACAAACTAATATGTATGCAATTTAAATTGTGTTTTCTTAAGGTTTTAGTTGTTAATTCTATGAGATAACTCGAATACTGCACCGCTTAGGTAGCCTCGGTATGTAGGTACAAAACGATTTCAGCTGTATTTCGATTTTTTCTCACGGAATCGAAGTGAAAACTTTAGCAATGTTATTCTCTGAGCCAAAGGAAGAGGTCCCTATAAAAATTTGGTCAGATTTTGGAAGATTTGAATTAATAATTTTTCAATGACGTAATTATATTTGAATTTTAACTTTTTGCTGAGGGCTCGGATTCTACTGAAAAGTGTCTTAATGGACTTTGGTGGGTGTATAAACACTAGAATGAGCGTTTCGAACTCGATTCCAGCACCACCTTTATGTTAATTAGCGATAATTAATATAAGTAATTACGCGTCACGCAATTTTACTAATTTCTTTTTTATGTTTCAGGTACGAGCGAGGAGCACTTCGGAGCCAAAGATGGAAGCTGGGAAGCCGCCGGGAGATTTAGAAAACGGATTTTAACGCAACTTTTTTGGTGTATCTACTACCAAAATAAAAAATTTAACTTTATATTTCCGCGTAAAAACTGTTTATATGTATCAACTAGATGTACAAACTAATATGTATGCAATTTAAATTGTGTTTTCTTAAGGTTTTAGTTGTTAATTCTATGAGATAACTCGAATACTGCACCGCTTAGGTAGCCTCGGTATGTAGGTACAAAACGATTTCAGCTGTATTTCGATTTTTTCTCACGGAATCGAAGTGAAAACTTTAGCAATGTTATTCTCTGAGCCAAAGGAAGAGGTCCCTATAAAAATTTGGTCAGATTTTGGAAGATTTGAATTAATAATTTTTCAATGACGTAATTATATTTGAATTTTAACTTTTTGCTGAGGGCTCGGATTCTACTGAAAAGTGTCTTAATGGACTTTGGTGGGTGTATAAACACTAGAATGAGCGTTTCGAACTCGATTCCAGCACCACCTTTATGTTAATTAGCGATAATTAATATAAGTAATTACGCGTCACGCAATTTTACTAATTTCTTTTTTATGTTTCAGGTACGAGCGAGGAGCACTTCGGAGCCAAAGATGGAAGCTGGGAAGCCGCCGGGAGATTTAGAAAACGGATTTTAACGCAACTTTTTTGGTGTATCTACTACCAAAATAAAAAATTTAACTTTATATTTCCGCGTAAAAACTGTTTATATGTATCAACTAGATGTACAAACTAATATGTATGCAATTTAAATTGTGTTTTCTTAAGGTTTTAGTTGTTAATTCTATGGGTTAGGTTAGGTTAGGTTAGGTTAGGTTAGGTTAGGTTAGGTTAGGTTAGGTTAGGTTAGGTTAGGTTAGGTTGGGGTGCCAAGGCAGCAACCTCCACGTGGTGCACCCTGGGCAACGACGGCTGACAACATTCCTCTAACGGGGCTCTGTTGTTGACCGGCGGCTGATGGCTAGCCAAATGGGGGGGGTACACTTAACAGGGAGTTTACACACACACAGTTACACTTAACATGCAAAAACCACACACATTTTTCTTGCACACACACTACAGCACACATCAGCTACACATCTACATGCAAAAACCACACGCACAAGCAGATACACAAACTCAATCCCAAGATACTCTGGTCGATGGGATGCATGGCTGGCGAGATGGCCAGTCCCGACAGTGCACACACACCACCCACACTCTACAGATACACTACACATCACACACCCTCACGTTCACACACTCACATACTTCACATGCAAAAACCACTTTACTGTTACACAACGACGAGGAGGAGGAAACACAATCAAAATGACGACACGCATATTGAAGACAAATCTCCATGCGGGTAAATCCCGCCCCGAAGCCTCGGCTTCGGGCTGCCCCACAGTATCTGGGGGGGGCACAACATGCGTCGGAGGTCAGCATGCCGCTGACCCCCGTGAACAACGACCCGGCAATTCATTCACGGACACTGAAACCTCAGGAGAGAGTCTCTCCAGAGATAAGGCTCAGAGGTTCTGGGCTTGCGACGAAACAGGAGGCCGTCGATCGACGTGCCCTTCCTCGGGCGACGACTTGCCCGGATCGGAAGTGGTGACGTGCGAACCGGCGCCCCCTATCAATCGTCGGGCACTGGCGGCTCGAAACCGACCCAAGCCAGCGAGAGATGGGCGAGGGCGATTCGCGGCCAAATCCCAGCCGGCCGATGTGACGCTGCGGCCAGAAGTCCAGGAGCACGGCGACAGTGACTCCTCATTCGCGTCTGCGGCGTCGGAACGTGTGGCCAGGCGCTGCTCTTTCATCCGCAGCGACAGTAATGGGTCCCCGTTGCCTGCGGTGCAAGACAACCGCAAGGCGGAGGAAGAGCGCAGAAGGCGGAGCATCGAAGAGGAGATCCGGCTGAGAGACCCGACGGCAGCAGCCTACAGAGACGTAATAGTCACAGAGGCGAGGAAGATCTGTGAGGTTGCTGCCAAGTCAGGACGCCTGAAGGGCACCTGCGTTCGGGCCCTTAAGTCTGCTGCGGCAGCAATCGAGGTGGCGAGCGGTAAGCTCTTTGAAAGCACCGCCACTCTCGAGACGAGGAAGTTACAGGCGGAGGTGGAACGCCTGCGAGCGGAGGTAGCTCAAATAGCTGCTCTGCGGGCGGACAACGACCTCCTGCGCGCCGAAGTGGCTACATTGAGAGTGGAGAACACCAGGCCGCAGCAGACTACACCTGCACGTGTAACTCCGCCACCATCTCAGCAGGACGTGGCCGCCACAGTGATGGCGGCCATGCAACAAAAATTCGAGGAGTTGGAGAAGCGCCTCTGCCCCTCTCAAGGGGAGCGCAGAAAAGAAGCCAGGCCCACACATATGGCGCCTGAGGCCAGAACATCCGGGGTCGAGCCGGCTAAGCGTGGCAGGCGCCGCAGGCGTAGGCGAGGAGTAGCACCAGGCCAACAGCTACCTGGTGCTACAACTGAGCGCCCTTCGGTAGCTCAAGCGGCTTCGACCCCAGTCGAAACCTGGGCCAGAGTGGTAGGGAGGACGGGGGGCAGAAAACAAGGAACGAAAGAGAAGACCCTGAAAGCGCCTCTTCTCCCAAACCCACCCAAACCCATTAGGAAAGGAAAGGTAACTCAACCAAGAGAGGCTAAGCTACGCGCTCCCAAGACGGCTGCAGTGGTGATAACGCTGCAGCCCGCTGCAGAGCAGAGAGGGCTCAAGTACGCCTCGGTCATCGCCGACCTCAGGGAAAAGATCTCCCTCCCTGATATAGGGATCCCTCACATCCGCATTAGGAAGGCGGCAACGGGGGCCCGAATATTTGAAGTGGCGGGGTCGGCGAATGACCAAAGGGCAGAGGCCCTAGCAGAGAAGATAAGGCAGACACTGAGCGCCGATGACGTTCGGGTGTCCAGACCCGAGAGGCGCGCTGAGCTGCGCATCTCCGGGCTGGACGACTCAGTGTCTGCCAGTAATGTGACTGCGGCGATTGCCCGTGCAACAGGCTGTGCAGAGGGGGTCATCAAGACCGGAGAAGTCCGTGCGACCCCCTCGGGCCTAGGAGCACTGTGGGTGAGTTGCCCGATCGTCACTGCGAAAGCACTGACGACAGCGGGCCGGTTGTTAGTGGGTTGGGTGAGCGCAAGGGTTACACTCCTGCAGCGCAAGCCCACCCGCTGCTTCCGGTGCCACCGGAACGGGCACGTGGCACCACAGTGCTCCTCCTCTGTTGACCGCAGCGAACTTTGCTACCGCTGCGGTGAGCCCGGCCATAAGGCGCGCGAGTGCTCGGCAGCACCGCACTGCGCCCTATGTGCCGAAGCGGGCAGACCGGCGGACCATGTGGCGGGCAGCAAGGCCTGCAGAGCCACGCCGGTCAAGCCGGGCAATCGCCGTAAGCCAGCGCCCACGGGGGGTATAGCCCCCGTCGCTGCTAAACCAGCTCAGCCAGCTGGTCAGGGGACGGTGACCGCCGATGGCCCCTAGTCGCCCTACGAAGGTCCTGCAGGGGAACCTCAACCACTCTGCTCGGGCTCAGGATCTTTTCCTGCAGTCCCTGCTGGAGTGGTCGGTGGACATTGCGGTGGTGGCGGAACCCTACTTCGTTCCGTCCAGGTCAAACTGGGCGGGCGATGCTACGGGAACCGTTGCCATCGCAAGCGCAGGGGACCTCACCCTCAAGGAGAGGGGCCAGGGTTTCGTCGTCGTGGCCTGGGGGGGATTCGCCTTCATCGGCGTGTACTTCTCCCCCAACAGACCCCTCATCGAGTTTGAAGCCTTCCTGGACGAGGTTGGGGCGGCGGTGAGACGAGCTTCACCGCTGCCGGTATTCGTCCTGGGAGACTTCAACGCCAAGTCAACGGTGTGGGGCTGTCCGGCCACGGACGCTCGCGGCGAAACCCTCGAGGAATGGGCGGCTCTCATCGGAGTCTCCGTCCTAAATCGGGGCTCTGTCAGCACCTGCGTGCGGCAGCAGGGAGAGTCAATCGTGGACATCTCGTTTGCATCTCCTGCTGTCGCGACGCGAGTCCAGGGCTGGCGGGTCCTCGATGGGGTCGAGACGCTGTCGGATCACCGTTATATCCGGTTCAGCGTCTCCCCCACGACGGAGGCAAGAAGCCGTCGAACCGGCGGACGACGGTCACCGTTCCCAAGGTGGGCGCTGGCTAAATTGGACAACGACTTGCTTGAGGAGGCGGCCATTGTAAGGTCTTGGTGCCAGCCTCAGTCGCGCACAGACGACGTGGAAGACCAAGCGGCGTGGTTCCAGGAGACTATGACGGAGGTATGCGACGCGGCAATGCCGCGCGCACGGCGCCGGCCACCACGTAGAGAGGTGTACTGGTGGTCGGCGGAGATCGCAGACCTCCGTAGGGACTGCGCCGAAGCGCGCCGCGAGTACCAGAGGTGTCGCAGGCGGCGCGCGCGCGACGAGGCAAGCGAGGGCCAGCTGTACGATGCTTACACGTCTTGTAAGAAGACTCTGCAGCTGGCCATCGCACAAGCCAAGACCCGAGGCCGGGAAGAGATGCTGGATGAGCTGAACCGGGATCCGTGGGGTCGCCCCTACCGCCACGCGCGGAAGCAGATGCGCGAGCGGGCCGCCCCACTCACCGAGTCTCTCCAGCCCCGCCTCCTCAAGGAAGTCGTCGCGGCGCTATTCCCCGCCAGTGCTGACTTTCAGCCGCCGGGGATGGCGCCGCCACTCACCGGACGTGACACGGACGCCGCCCCCGTACCCCCCATTTCGGATGGCGAAATGGGGGCGGCGATCCTACGGCTCCGCGCCAAAAAGACCGCACCAGGGCCCGACGGGGTTCCAGGCCGCGCGTTGGTCAAGGCCCTGGACACGCTAGAGGCCCGATTCAGGGGACTGCTCGACGCGTGTCTTGCGCGTGGACAGTTCCCCTCGATATGGAAGCAGGGCTTGCTAGTCTTGCTGCCGAAGGAGGGACGTCCTCCGGGCTCGTCGTCAGCGATGCGGCCCATCGTGCTGCTGGATGAGGCGGGCAAGCTATTCGAGCGTATAATAGCTGCCCGCATCACAGACCACTTACGCACGATGGGGCCCGATCTGGCCACCAGCCAATACGGCTTCCGAGAGGGACGCTCCACGGTCGACGCCGTGATGCGCGTGAAGTCCCTCTCGCAAGCAGCTGTCGCAGAGGGCGGGGTGGTGTTGGCGGTGTCCCTCGACATCTCCAACGCGTTCAACACCCTGCCCTTCAGCTGCGTGGCTGAGGCGCTCCGGTACCATCGGGTTCCGGAGTACCTCCGACGAGTCCTCGAGGACTACCTGCTGGGCAGGAGTGTCGTGTGCGTAGACGGGGCCGGTGAGCTTCTACGTCAGCGCGTCGCATGCGGTGTTCCACAGGGATCGGTGCTTGGCCCGCTCCTGTGGAACATCGGATATGACTGGGCGCTGCGTGGCGCTCTTCCGGCCGGAGTCGACGTGGTGTGCTACGCAGACGACACTCTTGTCACAGCAAGAGCGGCGAACTATGCCGAGGCGACCCTTCTGTCGGAGACCGGAGTGGCGATCGTCATAGACCGGATCCGGCAGTTGGGCCTAAAGGTAGCCCTCAGCAAGACAGAAGCCCTGTGTTTCCACGGGCCTCGAAGGAAGCCACCAGCGGGGGCGCAGCTGGACGTAGGGGGCGTTGCCGTCGAGGTAGGGACCGAGATGAAATATCTCGGCCTCGTACTCGACGGCAGGTGGAAGTTCCACGCGCACTTTAAGCGCCTCGCCCCCAAACTCGTCGCTGCGGCTGGTGCGCTTAGCCGGCTCCTGCCGAACACTGGAGGACCACGAACGTGCTGCCGTCGTCTGTACACCGGGGTGGTGAGGTCGATGGCCCTGTACGGCGCGCCGGTGTGGGCGGAAGCCCTGGATCGCCGCAATATGACCCTGCTCCGGAGACCGCAGCGGGTCATGGCGACCAGGGTGATCCGCGGATACCGCACCATCTCACACGGCGCGGCCTGTGTCCTGGCGGGGACCCCACCCTGGGACCTCGAGGCCAAAGTGCTCGCAGCCGTTTATCGGCGGAGTGCTGAGGCCCGAGCAGACGGCGGGGCCGCCGCGCCCGAAGACGCGAGGCGCGAGCGGCAGCAGGCGCAGGAACGTTCGTTGGTCGAGTGGCAGGAGCGGCTCGCGGAGCCGGAGGCTGGGCGTCTGACCATTGAGGCCATTCGCCCGGTCCTCAAGGAATGGACGAGCCGCAAGCACGGGGCGCTTACCTACCGCCTCGTGCAGGTACTGTCCGGACACGGATGTTTCGGGAAGTACCTGCACGGAGTGGCGCAGAGGGAAGCGACCCCAAGGTGCCATGAGTGCGGCGGCGACGAGGACACCGCGCAACATACGCTGGAGCAGTGCCCGGCGTGGTCGGTGCAGCGCGATGTCCTCGCCGCCACTATCGGAGGAGACCCCACCCTGCCTTCCTTGGTCAAGGCCATGGTCGGCAGCACTTTGGCTTGGCATGCGGCCGTGTCATTCTGCGAGAACGTCATCTCGCAGAAGGAGGCGGCGGAGCGGGCAAGGGAGGACGATCCTCTCGCAGCCCCACACCGCCGCCGCAGGACCGGTCGTAGGAGGCGAGCCGAGGAACGGCTCATGCCTCCCTAGAGGGCCGCGGGCGTCGGGACGGGGGTCTCGGCGCCAACGCATGGCCCTCGCGGTTGTAGGACGCTCTCGTGTTCCTGAAGCGTCCTCCCAAGTGTCAAGCCATCCAGCCAGGTGTCTGCCAGTCGTCGGGGGGGGCCATGGGACCGTGCGAAAGCGGTCCTGCGCCCGCCCGGAACGGCGATTGGTAGTGTAAAAGCCAGGAGATGCCAGGTATTTGTCGTTGCTGGGGGGGCCCTCGGGACCGTGCGAATGCGGAACCGCGCCCCCCATAAAGGTGACGGCACTGTAAAAGCCAGGTCTCGGTTCCGGAACCGAGAAAGGAGAGAAAAGCCAGGTTCAGCCAGGTACCAGGAGAGGGGTCGAAAAGACCAGTCGCTGGAGGGGGCGTCGGCGCGTGTATCTTGCGGTCCCGAGCCCCCCCCGTTCAGGCGATGTGGAGGAACACCGTGGATGTTTAGTGGGTGGGAGTCCCACATAACCCCCCTGCTGCCCCCGTGGCAGGGGTGCGTATCCATAAAGGATTTTACCACGTTAAAAAAAAAAAAAAAAAAAAAAAAAAAAAAAAGGTTAGGTTAGGTTAGGTTAGGTTAGGTTAGGTTAGGTTAGGTTAGGTTAGGTTAGGTTAGGTTAGGTTAGGTTAGGTTAGGTTAGGTTAGGTTAGGTTAGGTTAGGTTAGGTTAGGTTAGGTTAGGTTAGGTTAGGTTAGGTTAGGTTAGGTTAGGTTAGGTTTTTTTTTTTTTTTTTTTTTTTTTTTTTTTTTGCGGCCCTGGAGGCCTTTCTTGTGTCTCCCCTGAACTTACTCAGGGATCTTGTTTAACTTTTATTTATTATTTTTACTATATAACGACGTTGATGTACTTTGTTCTTTACTAATTTCCATGTGTGTGTGTTCCAAAACTTTGTGCGAATTCTAATATTTTACCTATTTATGCTTCTTGCTGTTTCTACTTATAAATGTATTAATTCTTATTTAAATTGTATATATTCTTAAATTGAGCTATTTAATTTTTACTTATTTCTGGTAGCGACAATAGTCGCTACCTTTATACTATAATTTACAAAAATTTTTTGGGTATCCCTTCCTCTTATCAACTTCCCCAATGACTCGTCCACAATACTCTCTCCCATCTCCTGTTCCGCCTCAAAGCGTTCTTTCCCGAAAGCTGGGCACTCGGCGAGGATGTGTCCGACGGTTTGGCTCACGCCCGGCTCACAGAAGCACGATGGGTCCTCTTTACACTTGAATCTGTGCAAGTATTGAGAGAACCCACCGTGCCCAGTGAGCACCTGCGTCAACACGCCCGCTGGGCGGAGCTGTCGGACAATCCTGTACGCCTCCACAGCGTCGGGGAAGAACGCCTTGGTAACCCCGGCCGTATCGCCGGCTTTATACCTCCGGTTCCATTCGTCAAGCGAGTGCTTGCGCAGCTCTCGCTTGACGAACGAAACCGGGCACCCGTCATAGTCCGGCCTCTTCTTAGAGTGCAGGGCAGCTTCTTTGGCCAACTGGTCCGCTCGCTCGTTCCCTTCCAACCCCGCATGTGCTTTTATCCAGAACAGGGAGACTTCCCTGTTCTGGAGTGTGGTTTGGCGGATGTTGTGTCTGGCTTCCACAGCCAGGGGGTGGAGGGAACGTGCGTTGACCACGGTTTCCAGGGCCGAACGCGAGTCGCTGAGGATCGCGCAGCGAGCCTCACCGCATCGGAGGATAAGCCTCGTGGCTTGGCATATGGCCAGGAGTTCCGCCTGGTAGACCGTGCAGTGCGGTGGCAGCTTGAGTTTGAGGGCTCGAGTCTCGGCCCCACTGCTCATCAGAGACAGTGCGGCCCCGACCTTGCCCTCAATCTTGCTGCCATCGGTGTATATTTGGACCGCGTGATCTACGCGGTCCTGCACTTGTTGCTGGTCCACCAGGCTCACGAACTCCAGGCACATATGGACTGCCGGATGCGGGGCTTCGGTGGGGGCAACTCTTCGCTCCATCTCCCGATCGCCTAGAACTGTCTGGGGGACTCCTCTCTTTGCCTCGTACAGGGCGGCTGCCTCCTGTATTCTGAGGTCGAGAGGGAGTATCCCAGCCAGCACCAGTGCCGCGTTCAGGGAGACGGTGCGATAGGCCCCACACAACTTCTGCGCGAATCCTCGCTGGACTGCGTTCAGCTGCCTCTGCACTCCAAGTTTCTTGGTCGCCGCCGACCAGGCGCTGGAGGCATACGAGATCACTGGCTCCACCGCTGCCGTGTAGATCACACGGATGACGTCAGGGTGGAGTCCCCAGCTGATCTTGGCGGCTCGCGACAACTGCTTGTACACGTTCAACGCCTTCCGACAGATGTTCGCGGTATGGGCGTTGAACGTGAGTTTGCTGTCAATCGTGAGCCCCAAGATCTTGATCTCGTCGGACATGCCAATGTCGACCCCTCCCATGTTCAGGAGTGGCGTGTCAAACTTAAGCTTCCGTGTGAGCAACATCGCTTTGGTCTTGTGCGGAGCAAACTTCAGCTTATTTTTGACACCCCACTCCCGGACATATTCGAGGGCGGCATTGGCATGCCTCTGCACCTCCAGCGCCGTGTCAGCGGCGAAGACGAGGACGACATCGTCGGCGAACGCCTGACAATAGTCGCCTCGTCTTTGGAGTCCTCTCAGCAATGGGTCAAGAAGGAGGTTCCAGAGGATGGGTCCGCCGATGGAGCCTTGCACGCAACCCTTATGGGTGCCCTTGGCGTGCTCCTCACCGGCGTACCTCACCCTCACCCTCCGGTCCGAAAGATAGCTATCGATGACACGCCTTAGATTCACCGGACACTGTTCCTCAGCCAGACGGACTCGGATCGCAGGCCACCAGGCGCTATCGAAGGCTCCCTCTATGTCCAGCGACACCATGGTAACCAGCCTCTTGTCGGCTAGGTTACCACGGATGTGCTGCATTAGGTCATAGAGGGAGTCCTCGGTGCTCTTCTGGGGCATGAATCCGTACTGGCGAGTACTCATCCGGGGAATCAGGTGCCATTGCATCCTTCGGACCAACATCTTCTCGTAGATCTTACCCATCACTGAGAGGAGTCCAATGGGCCGGTAAGCCTTGGAGTCACGGTAGTCGTCCTTGCCGGGTTTTCGCAGGACGACTACCGTGGCTTCCTTCCAGGCGCGTGGGAAGCAGGACAATTCCAGGCACTTGTTGAGCAGGGCTAAGTGAAGAACGGGGTCTTTGGAGATGACCTGGCTGCAGATGTCGGCGGTTAAACCATCCGACCCGGGGGCCTTCTTAGGGTCAAAGCTTTCCACCGCGGACTTCAGCTCGTGCAACGTAAATGGCGGGTCATGTTGTTCATCATCGGCCCAGCCATTTACGTGCTCGGCCTTTGCTCTGGTCTCGCGGTGGTCGGCATTGTCCTCAGACTCCAGGTCCTCCGGGTAGAAGGTGTCCGCCAACAGCTGCGCGGATTCCGCCTGGGACATCTCCTTCCCGTCCTTCACCAGGGGTGGGTCCTCCTGCCGAGTGGCAGTTTTTCCCAACACCCTGTAGACGCCCTGCCACACCCCTTCCTTGTCCTGCTTCCCACAGAAGTCCTGCCAGCTCGCGACCTGGGCTTTTTTCGCGGCGGCCTCATACTCCTCTTTTGCCTGCAGATACTCAGCGACGACTTTCGCACGACGGACTGGCGCTGCACACCAGGTCCTGCGCTTCCTGGTGGTGACCATCTTCCGCATCTTCTCGAGTTCCTCGGACCACCACGGCAAGGATAGTTTTTCACTACCCTTTTTCTTAGGGATGCTCAGACCACAAGACTCTTCAATAATTTCCAAATATTTCTCTAATTTAATCTCTAGATCTTCTTTGTTTTGAATTTTGAGTATGTTTTCTAAATTTATGTTGTTAAGAATTTTGCGCTGGGCCAGTTCCGAGTGGAACCGGTCCCAGTTTGCCTTTTTAGTATTGAAGAGTCTTGTGGTCCGTTGTACGTGCATCCCTTTCGCCCTCCTCAGGTGGATGTCGAGGGCGATGCCGTTGTGGTCCGAGCTCGAGAGATCCTGGATCACTCTCCAGTTTGCCACCAGGTTGAGCAGGTCCGTCGTGCAGGCAGTCACGTCGACGCAGCTTGTGTAGCGTCGACCACCCCGCCAGGTGTCGAATGTCGGGGTGTTGCCGTTGTTGAGTATCTGCAGGCCAAGGTCTTCCAGAGCGCCCGCTAATTCCTCCCCCCTGTGGTCGACTCGTCCGCTTCCCCACCAGTTGCTCTTTGCGTTGGCATCGCCACCAATCAGGATTGCATCAGGCCCAAGCTCCTCGACAATTGAAGTAAGGTGCTCCAGGTATGGCCCTATGGGTTTGTCGGGCTCGAAGTAATAGGAGACGACTGTGATCTTCCAGGCACTGGTTCGGATCCTCACCACCACGATGTTGTCGGTGGTGAGTTTCGGGCACTGTATGACGTCGAGGTCATGATTGACGACGGCAATCGCCGCCTTTACAGTGCCCTCCCCGTGACCAGTGTTCTGGAAGATCCTAGCGCCCCTGTGATTCTTCATACTTCGAGCCCCGCCCACGTAGGGTTCCTGGAGCAACGCAATGTCGAGGTTTCGCTTCTCCATCTCCAGCAGAAGCTCGCAAGTTGCAAGATTCTTCCGCTGGAGATTAGCCTGAGCTATCCTGAGTGGCTTGCTGCTGGTGGGGTCCGCCGTGGTGCCCTCAGCAATACGCCACACTGGCCCGGGCCAAGGCGTCCCACTTGCGCCTCACCGGACACTCCGAGCTAAAAGCATTGTGCTCAGTTTGGTCCAGCTTGGCGCTGGTGCAGTTACAGCACCGTGGGACAGCCTTGGCGAGCCAGTCGGCGCATTCCGATTTCATGTGGGCCCCCCCGCAGTGGCTACACTTGACGACGGTCTCTTTGCAGAGCCGCCGCCCGTGCCCGTAGCCGAGGCATTGGGAGCACTGCACGAGCGGAGAGTGGTCCTCCGCTTTGACCTTTTGTAGGTCGACGTGCACCGCTCCCGCCTCGACTACTCTGGTCCATACCGCTGGGGAGACCCGTAGCACCACGTGTCCGGCATGGGGGTTCCGCGCTTTCCTCCGAAAGCGGACCTCCAGCCGGACGTCCTCCTTTTTGAGGCCCGCAAACAGGTCCCGATTCTGGTTCTGAAGGGCGTTCACGATGTCCGTGTCGCTGTTGTAGGACAGCACGTCCCTCAAAACCAGAAGCGGGTCCTTGTTTCGGACCTCTTCGACGACGAGTCGACCACTCGCTTCCTTCTGCAGGCGCTCCTTCACCTTATCCCTCTCTTCCACACTGCCGCACCCCACAATCACCTTACGGTCTTTGGCCTTTCGCACTTTTTCTACTTTGACCCACCCATCCTTTGCGTTAATCGCGTCGCGGATGTGGGTCAACACCTGGTCGCCAGTCTCGGTGTCATCCCTCGAGGTAACCACAATGGAGTGCAGCGGGGCGTGAGTCGGGACCCCCCTCTGGGGTCCTGCCGCCGCCACACTCGCATATGAGGCTCTCTCGAAGGACGAGACCGAGACTACCAACTGCTCCTTCAATCTCCTCATCTCCTCACTGCTCTCTTTCATTAACCTTGTGTGCTCCTCTATCACTTTGGCCAAATCCCTTTCCTTGTTTCCTAATTCCCTCTCCTTTTCTTTCTCCTTCTCCTTTTCCTGGGCCGGCGGTCGCTCCTCCTTCTTCCTTTTCGCTGGTCCCTCTCCTTTCCCGGTTCCGGCTTCGGCCTCCTTGACCAGCTGGTAGAGCCGCTCGATTGCCTGGGTAACGTTCTCCTTGATAAAATCCGTTTTCTAAATCTCCCGGCGGCTTCCCAGCTTCCATCTTTGGCTCCGAAGTGCTCCTCGCTCGTACCTGAAACATAAAAAAGAAATTAGTAAAATTGCGTGACGCGTAATTACTTATATTAATTATCGCTAATTAACATAAAGGTGGTGCTGGAATCGAGTTCGAAACGCTCATTCTAGTGTTTATACACCCACCAAAGTCCATTAAGACACTTTTCAGTAGAATCCGAGCCCTCAGCAAAAAGTTAAAATTCAAATATAATTACGTCATTGAAAAATTATTAATTCAAATCTTCCAAAATCTGACCAAATTTTTATAGGGACCTCTTCCTTTGGCTCAGAGAATAACATTGCTAAAGTTTTCACTTCGATTCCGTGAGAAAAAATCGAAATACAGCTGAAATCGTTTTGTACCTACATACCGAGGCTACCTAAGCGGTGCAGTATTCGAGTTATCTCATAGAATTAACAACTAAAACCTTAAGAAAACACAATTTAAATTGCATACATATTAGTTTGTACATCTAGTTGATACATATAAACAGTTTTTACGCGGAAATATAAAGTTAAATTTTTTATTTTGGTAGTAGATACACCAAAAAAGTTGCGTTAAAATCCGTTTTCTAAATCTCCCGGCGGCTTCCCAGCTTCCATCTTTGGCTCCGAAGTGCTCCTCGCTCGTACCTGAAACATAAAAAAGAAATTAGTAAAATTGCGTGACGCGTAATTACTTATATTAATTATCGCTAATTAACATAAAGGTGGTGCTGGAATCGAGTTCGAAACGCTCATTCTAGTGTTTATACACCCACCAAAGTCCATTAAGACACTTTTCAGTAGAATCCGAGCCCTCAGCAAAAAGTTAAAATTCAAATATAATTACGTCATTGAAAAATTATTAATTCAAATCTTCCAAAATCTGACCAAATTTTTATAGGGACCTCTTCCTTTGGCTCAGAGAATAACATTGCTAAAGTTTTCACTTCGATTCCGTGAGAAAAAATCGAAATACAGCTGAAATCGTTTTGTACCTACATACCGAGGCTACCTAAGCGGTGCAGTATTCGAGTTATCTCATAGAATTAACAACTAAAACCTTAAGAAAACACAATTTAAATTGCATACATATTAGTTTGTACATCTAGTTGATACATATAAACAGTTTTTACGCGGAAATATAAAGTTAAATTTTTTATTTTGGTAGTAGATACACCAAAAAAGTTGCGTTAAAATCCGTTTTCTAAATCTCCCGGCGGCTTCCCAGCTTCCATCTTTGGCTCCGAAGTGCTCCTCGCTCGTACCTGAAACATAAAAAAGAAATTAGTAAAATTGCGTGACGCGTAATTACTTATATTAATTATCGCTAATTAACATAAAGGTGGTGCTGGAATCGAGTTCGAAACGCTCATTCTAGTGTTTATACACCCACCAAAGTCCATTAAGACACTTTTCAGTAGAATCCGAGCCCTCAGCAAAAAGTTAAAATTCAAATATAATTACGTCATTGAAAAATTATTAATTCAAATCTTCCAAAATCTGACCAAATTTTTATAGGGACCTCTTCCTTTGGCTCAGAGAATAACATTGCTAAAGTTTTCACTTCGATTCCGTGAGAAAAAATCGAAATACAGCTGAAATCGTTTTGTACCTACATACCGAGGCTACCTAAGCGGTGCAGTATTCGAGTTATCTCATAGAATTAACAACTAAAACCTTAAGAAAACACAATTTAAATTGCATACATATTAGTTTGTACATCTAGTTGATACATATAAACAGTTTTTACGCGGAAATATAAAGTTAAATTTTTTATTTTGGTAGTAGATACACCAAAAAAGTTGCGTTAAAATCCGTTTTCTAAATCTCCCGGCGGCTTCCCAGCTTCCATCTTTGGCTCCGAAGTGCTCCTCGCTCGTACCTGAAACATAAAAAAGAAATTAGTAAAATTGCGTGACGCGTAATTACTTATATTAATTATCGCTAATTAACATAAAGGTGGTGCTGGAATCGAGTTCGAAACGCTCATTCTAGTGTTTATACACCCACCAAAGTCCATTAAGACACTTTTCAGTAGAATCCGAGCCCTCAGCAAAAAGTTAAAATTCAAATATAATTACGTCATTGAAAAATTATTAATTCAAATCTTCCAAAATCTGACCAAATTTTTATAGGGACCTCTTCCTTTGGCTCAGAGAATAACATTGCTAAAGTTTTCACTTCGATTCCGTGAGAAAAAATCGAAATACAGCTGAAATCGTTTTGTACCTACATACCGAGGCTACCTAAGCGGTGCAGTATTCGAGTTATCTCATAGAATTAACAACTAAAACCTTAAGAAAACACAATTTAAATTGCATACATATTAGTTTGTACATCTAGTTGATACATATAAACAGTTTTTACGCGGAAATATAAAGTTAAATTTTTTATTTTGGTAGTAGATACACCAAAAAAGTTGCGTTAAAATCCGTTTTCTAAATCTCCCGGCGGCTTCCCAGCTTCCATCTTTGGCTCCGAAGTGCTCCTCGCTCGTACCTGAAACATAAAAAAGAAATTAGTAAAATTGCGTGACGCGTAATTACTTATATTAATTATCGCTAATTAACATAAAGGTGGTGCTGGAATCGAGTTCGAAACGCTCATTCTAGTGTTTATACACCCACCAAAGTCCATTAAGACACTTTTCAGTAGAATCCGAGCCCTCAGCAAAAAGTTAAAATTCAAATATAATTACGTCATTGAAAAATTATTAATTCAAATCTTCCAAAATCTGACCAAATTTTTATAGGGACCTCTTCCTTTGGCTCAGAGAATAACATTGCTAAAGTTTTCACTTCGATTCCGTGAGAAAAAATCGAAATACAGCTGAAATCGTTTTGTACCTACATACCGAGGCTACCTAAGCGGTGCAGTATTCGAGTTATCTCATAGAATTAACAACTAAAACCTTAAGAAAACACAATTTAAATTGCATACATATTAGTTTGTACATCTAGTTGATACATATAAACAGTTTTTACGCGGAAATATAAAGTTAAATTTTTTATTTTGGTAGTAGATACACCAAAAAAGTTGCGTTAAAATCCGTTTTCTAAATCTCCCGGCGGCTTCCCAGCTTCCATCTTTGGCTCCGAAGTGCTCCTCGCTCGTACCTGAAACATAAAAAAGAAATTAGTAAAATTGCGTGACGCGTAATTACTTATATTAATTATCGCTAATTAACATAAAGGTGGTGCTGGAATCGAGTTCGAAACGCTCATTCTAGTGTTTATACACCCACCAAAGTCCATTAAGACACTTTTCAGTAGAATCCGAGCCCTCAGCAAAAAGTTAAAATTCAAATATAATTACGTCATTGAAAAATTATTAATTCAAATCTTCCAAAATCTGACCAAATTTTTATAGGGACCTCTTCCTTTGGCTCAGAGAATAACATTGCTAAAGTTTTCACTTCGATTCCGTGAGAAAAAATCGAAATACAGCTGAAATCGTTTTGTACCTACATACCGAGGCTACCTAAGCGGTGCAGTATTCGAGTTATCTCATAGAATTAACAACTAAAACCTTAAGAAAACACAATTTAAATTGCATACATATTAGTTTGTACATCTAGTTGATACATATAAACAGTTTTTACGCGGAAATATAAAGTTAAATTTTTTATTTTGGTAGTAGATACACCAAAAAAGTTGCGTTAAAATCCGTTTTCTAAATCTCCCGGCGGCTTCCCAGCTTCCATCTTTGGCTCCGAAGTGCTCCTCGCTCGTACCTGAAACATAAAAAAGAAATTAGTAAAATTGCGTGACGCGTAATTACTTATATTAATTATCGCTAATTAACATAAAGGTGGTGCTGGAATCGAGTTCGAAACGCTCATTCTAGTGTTTATACACCCACCAAAGTCCATTAAGACACTTTTCAGTAGAATCCGAGCCCTCAGCAAAAAGTTAAAATTCAAATATAATTACGTCATTGAAAAATTATTAATTCAAATCTTCCAAAATCTGACCAAATTTTTATAGGGACCTCTTCCTTTGGCTCAGAGAATAACATTGCTAAAGTTTTCACTTCGATTCCGTGAGAAAAAATCGAAATACAGCTGAAATCGTTTTGTACCTACATACCGAGGCTACCTAAGCGGTGCAGTATTCGAGTTATCTCATAGAATTAACAACTAAAACCTTAAGAAAACACAATTTAAATTGCATACATATTAGTTTGTACATCTAGTTGATACATATAAACAGTTTTTACGCGGAAATATAAAGTTAAATTTTTTATTTTGGTAGTAGATACACCAAAAAAGTTGCGTTAAAATCCGTTTTCTAAATCTCCCGGCGGCTTCCCAGCTTCCATCTTTGGCTCCGAAGTGCTCCTCGCTCGTACCTGAAACATAAAAAAGAAATTAGTAAAATTGCGTGACGCGTAATTACTTATATTAATTATCGCTAATTAACATAAAGGTGGTGCTGGAATCGAGTTCGAAACGCTCATTCTAGTGTTTATACACCCACCAAAGTCCATTAAGACACTTTTCAGTAGAATCCGAGCCCTCAGCAAAAAGTTAAAATTCAAATATAATTACGTCATTGAAAAATTATTAATTCAAATCTTCCAAAATCTGACCAAATTTTTATAGGGACCTCTTCCTTTGGCTCAGAGAATAACATTGCTAAAGTTTTCACTTCGATTCCGTGAGAAAAAATCGAAATACAGCTGAAATCGTTTTGTACCTACATACCGAGGCTACCTAAGCGGTGCAGTATTCGAGTTATCTCATAGAATTAACAACTAAAACCTTAAGAAAACACAATTTAAATTGCATACATATTAGTTTGTACATCTAGTTGATACATATAAACAGTTTTTACGCGGAAATATAAAGTTAAATTTTTTATTTTGGTAGTAGATACACCAAAAAAGTTGCGTTAAAATCCGTTTTCTAAATCTCCCGGCGGCTTCCCAGCTTCCATCTTTGGCTCCGAAGTGCTCCTCGCTCGTACCTGAAACATAAAAAAGAAATTAGTAAAATTGCGTGACGCGTAATTACTTATATTAATTATCGCTAATTAACATAAAGGTGGTGCTGGAATCGAGTTCGAAACGCTCATTCTAGTGTTTATACACCCACCAAAGTCCATTAAGACACTTTTCAGTAGAATCCGAGCCCTCAGCAAAAAGTTAAAATTCAAATATAATTACGTCATTGAAAAATTATTAATTCAAATCTTCCAAAATCTGACCAAATTTTTATAGGGACCTCTTCCTTTGGCTCAGAGAATAACATTGCTAAAGTTTTCACTTCGATTCCGTGAGAAAAAATCGAAATACAGCTGAAATCGTTTTGTACCTACATACCGAGGCTACCTAAGCGGTGCAGTATTCGAGTTATCTCATAGAATTAACAACTAAAACCTTAAGAAAACACAATTTAAATTGCATACATATTAGTTTGTACATCTAGTTGATACATATAAACAGTTTTTACGCGGAAATATAAAGTTAAATTTTTTATTTTGGTAGTAGATACACCAAAAAAGTTGCGTTAAAATCCGTTTTCTAAATCTCCCGGCGGCTTCCCAGCTTCCATCTTTGGCTCCGAAGTGCTCCTCGCTCGTACCTGAAACATAAAAAAGAAATTAGTAAAATTGCGTGACGCGTAATTACTTATATTAATTATCGCTAATTAACATAAAGGTGGTGCTGGAATCGAGTTCGAAACGCTCATTCTAGTGTTTATACACCCACCAAAGTCCATTAAGACACTTTTCAGTAGAATCCGAGCCCTCAGCAAAAAGTTAAAATTCAAATATAATTACGTCATTGAAAAATTATTAATTCAAATCTTCCAAAATCTGACCAAATTTTTATAGGGACCTCTTCCTTTGGCTCAGAGAATAACATTGCTAAAGTTTTCACTTCGATTCCGTGAGAAAAAATCGAAATACAGCTGAAATCGTTTTGTACCTACATACCGAGGCTACCTAAGCGGTGCAGTATTCGAGTTATCTCATAGAATTAACAACTAAAACCTTAAGAAAACACAATTTAAATTGCATACATATTAGTTTGTACATCTAGTTGATACATATAAACAGTTTTTACGCGGAAATATAAAGTTAAATTTTTTATTTTGGTAGTAGATACACCAAAAAAGTTGCGTTAAAATCCGTTTTCTAAATCTCCCGGCGGCTTCCCAGCTTCCATCTTTGGCTCCGAAGTGCTCCTCGCTCGTACCTGAAACATAAAAAAGAAATTAGTAAAATTGCGTGACGCGTAATTACTTATATTAATTATCGCTAATTAACATAAAGGTGGTGCTGGAATCGAGTTCGAAACGCTCATTCTAGTGTTTATACACCCACCAAAGTCCATTAAGACACTTTTCAGTAGAATCCGAGCCCTCAGCAAAAAGTTAAAATTCAAATATAATTACGTCATTGAAAAATTATTAATTCAAATCTTCCAAAATCTGACCAAATTTTTATAGGGACCTCTTCCTTTGGCTCAGAGAATAACATTGCTAAAGTTTTCACTTCGATTCCGTGAGAAAAAATCGAAATACAGCTGAAATCGTTTTGTACCTACATACCGAGGCTACCTAAGCGGTGCAGTATTCGAGTTATCTCATAGAATTAACAACTAAAACCTTAAGAAAACACAATTTAAATTGCATACATATTAGTTTGTACATCTAGTTGATACATATAAACAGTTTTTACGCGGAAATATAAAGTTAAATTTTTTATTTTGGTAGTAGATACACCAAAAAAGTTGCGTTAAAATCCGTTTTCTAAATCTCCCGGCGGCTTCCCAGCTTCCATCTTTGGCTCCGAAGTGCTCCTCGCTCGTACCTGAAACATAAAAAAGAAATTAGTAAAATTGCGTGACGCGTAATTACTTATATTAATTATCGCTAATTAACATAAAGGTGGTGCTGGAATCGAGTTCGAAACGCTCATTCTAGTGTTTATACACCCACCAAAGTCCATTAAGACACTTTTCAGTAGAATCCGAGCCCTCAGCAAAAAGTTAAAATTCAAATATAATTACGTCATTGAAAAATTATTAATTCAAATCTTCCAAAATCTGACCAAATTTTTATAGGGACCTCTTCCTTTGGCTCAGAGAATAACATTGCTAAAGTTTTCACTTCGATTCCGTGAGAAAAAATCGAAATACAGCTGAAATCGTTTTGTACCTACATACCGAGGCTACCTAAGCGGTGCAGTATTCGAGTTATCTCATAGAATTAACAACTAAAACCTTAAGAAAACACAATTTAAATTGCATACATATTAGTTTGTACATCTAGTTGATACATATAAACAGTTTTTACGCGGAAATATAAAGTTAAATTTTTTATTTTGGTAGTAGATACACCAAAAAAGTTGCGTTAAAATCCGTTTTCTAAATCTCCCGGCGGCTTCCCAGCTTCCATCTTTGGCTCCGAAGTGCTCCTCGCTCGTACCTGAAACATAAAAAAGAAATTAGTAAAATTGCGTGACGCGTAATTACTTATATTAATTATCGCTAATTAACATAAAGGTGGTGCTGGAATCGAGTTCGAAACGCTCATTCTAGTGTTTATACACCCACCAAAGTCCATTAAGACACTTTTCAGTAGAATCCGAGCCCTCAGCAAAAAGTTAAAATTCAAATATAATTACGTCATTGAAAAATTATTAATTCAAATCTTCCAAAATCTGACCAAATTTTTATAGGGACCTCTTCCTTTGGCTCAGAGAATAACATTGCTAAAGTTTTCACTTCGATTCCGTGAGAAAAAATCGAAATACAGCTGAAATCGTTTTGTACCTACATACCGAGGCTACCTAAGCGGTGCAGTATTCGAGTTATCTCATAGAATTAACAACTAAAACCTTAAGAAAACACAATTTAAATTGCATACATATTAGTTTGTACATCTAGTTGATACATATAAACAGTTTTTACGCGGAAATATAAAGTTAAATTTTTTATTTTGGTAGTAGATACACCAAAAAAGTTGCGTTAAAATCCGTTTTCTAAATCTCCCGGCGGCTTCCCAGCTTCCATCTTTGGCTCCGAAGTGCTCCTCGCTCGTACCTGAAACATAAAAAAGAAATTAGTAAAATTGCGTGACGCGTAATTACTTATATTAATTATCGCTAATTAACATAAAGGTGGTGCTGGAATCGAGTTCGAAACGCTCATTCTAGTGTTTATACACCCACCAAAGTCCATTAAGACACTTTTCAGTAGAATCCGAGCCCTCAGCAAAAAGTTAAAATTCAAATATAATTACGTCATTGAAAAATTATTAATTCAAATCTTCCAAAATCTGACCAAATTTTTATAGGGACCTCTTCCTTTGGCTCAGAGAATAACATTGCTAAAGTTTTCACTTCGATTCCGTGAGAAAAAATCGAAATACAGCTGAAATCGTTTTGTACCTACATACCGAGGCTACCTAAGCGGTGCAGTATTCGAGTTATCTCATAGAATTAACAACTAAAACCTTAAGAAAACACAATTTAAATTGCATACATATTAGTTTGTACATCTAGTTGATACATATAAACAGTTTTTACGCGGAAATATAAAGTTAAATTTTTTATTTTGGTAGTAGATACACCAAAAAAGTTGCGTTAAAATCCGTTTTCTAAATCTCCCGGCGGCTTCCCAGCTTCCATCTTTGGCTCCGAAGTGCTCCTCGCTCGTACCTGAAACATAAAAAAGAAATTAGTAAAATTGCGTGACGCGTAATTACTTATATTAATTATCGCTAATTAACATAAAGGTGGTGCTGGAATCGAGTTCGAAACGCTCATTCTAGTGTTTATACACCCACCAAAGTCCATTAAGACACTTTTCAGTAGAATCCGAGCCCTCAGCAAAAAGTTAAAATTCAAATATAATTACGTCATTGAAAAATTATTAATTCAAATCTTCCAAAATCTGACCAAATTTTTATAGGGACCTCTTCCTTTGGCTCAGAGAATAACATTGCTAAAGTTTTCACTTCGATTCCGTGAGAAAAAATCGAAATACAGCTGAAATCGTTTTGTACCTACATACCGAGGCTACCTAAGCGGTGCAGTATTCGAGTTATCTCATAGAATTAACAACTAAAACCTTAAGAAAACACAATTTAAATTGCATACATATTAGTTTGTACATCTAGTTGATACATATAAACAGTTTTTACGCGGAAATATAAAGTTAAATTTTTTATTTTGGTAGTAGATACACCAAAAAAGTTGCGTTAAAATCCGTTTTCTAAATCTCCCGGCGGCTTCCCAGCTTCCATCTTTGGCTCCGAAGTGCTCCTCGCTCGTACCTGAAACATAAAAAAGAAATTAGTAAAATTGCGTGACGCGTAATTACTTATATTAATTATCGCTAATTAACATAAAGGTGGTGCTGGAATCGAGTTCGAAACGCTCATTCTAGTGTTTATACACCCACCAAAGTCCATTAAGACACTTTTCAGTAGAATCCGAGCCCTCAGCAAAAAGTTAAAATTCAAATATAATTACGTCATTGAAAAATTATTAATTCAAATCTTCCAAAATCTGACCAAATTTTTATAGGGACCTCTTCCTTTGGCTCAGAGAATAACATTGCTAAAGTTTTCACTTCGATTCCGTGAGAAAAAATCGAAATACAGCTGAAATCGTTTTGTACCTACATACCGAGGCTACCTAAGCGGTGCAGTATTCGAGTTATCTCATAGAATTAACAACTAAAACCTTAAGAAAACACAATTTAAATTGCATACATATTAGTTTGTACATCTAGTTGATACATATAAACAGTTTTTACGCGGAAATATAAAGTTAAATTTTTTATTTTGGTAGTAGATACACCAAAAAAGTTGCGTTAAAATCCGTTTTCTAAATCTCCCGGCGGCTTCCCAGCTTCCATCTTTGGCTCCGAAGTGCTCCTCGCTCGTACCTGAAACATAAAAAAGAAATTAGTAAAATTGCGTGACGCGTAATTACTTATATTAATTATCGCTAATTAACATAAAGGTGGTGCTGGAATCGAGTTCGAAACGCTCATTCTAGTGTTTATACACCCACCAAAGTCCATTAAGACACTTTTCAGTAGAATCCGAGCCCTCAGCAAAAAGTTAAAATTCAAATATAATTACGTCATTGAAAAATTATTAATTCAAATCTTCCAAAATCTGACCAAATTTTTATAGGGACCTCTTCCTTTGGCTCAGAGAATAACATTGCTAAAGTTTTCACTTCGATTCCGTGAGAAAAAATCGAAAAAAACCCGCCCACCCACCCGGTCTCGATTCGCTAGGCTGGCTAAGTCGCTTGGGCAAATAGCCAACTTCGCCAAAAGTCGGCGTAGCGAGTTGATTTTGGTCTCGTTCGACGCGGACGGACGCCAGGATGACCACCCAGCAGAGAGACAGGTCACTCCATGCTTCCCAGACTTCCCTGGCCGGGATTAACGTCGACTCAGACTCGGAGGAGTTCCGCGACGCAACGAACGCCCCTCAAACGGCCGATTCAGCCTCCAACGCCCTCGCGCGCATCTTGGAGGAGGCTGCATCCCTCACCCCGGTCCCGGTCCCGAACTCGGCAGCCCCGGCAGTGCCGGCGGGCGCACCGAAGCCGAAACCGAAGGTGACACAGACCCAAAGTGCACCGACGCAGGCGTTCGGGAGCCCGTCGGAGAAGCCTGTCTACGCTGGTAGAGTCGCCGAGGCTAAAGCGTGCCTAACTAAAGCTAAGCTCAACCTGGGTAACTCTCGGAACTTGAAAACCGATATCAAGGTTAGGTTAGGTTAGGTTAGGTTAGGTTAGGTTAGGTTAGGTTAGGTTAGGTTAGGTTAGGTTAGGTTAGGTTAGGTTAGGTTAGGTTAGGTTAGGTTAGGTTAGGTTAGGTTAGGTTAGGTTAGGTTAGGTTAGGTTAGGTTAGGTTAGGTTAGGTTAGGTTAGGTTAGGTTAGGTTAGGTTAGGTTAGGTTAGGTTAGGTTAGGTTAGGTTAGGTTAGGTTAGGTTAGGTTAGGTTAGGTTAGGTTAGGTTAGGTTAGGTTAGGTTAGGTTAGGTTAGGTTAGGTTAGGTTAGGTTAGGTTAGGTTAGGTTAGGTTAGGTTAGGTTAGGTTAGGTTAGGTTAGGTTAGGTTAGGTTAGGTTAGGTTAGGTTAGGTTAGGTTAGGTTAGGTTAGGTTAGGTTAGGTTAGGTTAGGTTAGGTTAGGTTAGGTTAGGTTAGGTTAGGTTAGGTTAGGTTAGGTTAGGTTAGGTTAGGTTAGGTTAGGTTAGGTTAGGTTAGGTTAGGTTAGGTTAGGTTAGGTTAGGTTAGGTTAGGTTAGGTTAGGTTAGGTTAGGTTAGGTTAGGTTAGGTTAGGTTAGGTTAGGTTAGGTTAGGTTAGGTTAGGTTAGGTTAGGTTAGGTTAGGTTAGGTTAGGTTAGGTTAGGTTAGGTTAGGTTAGGTTAGGTTAGGTTAGGTTAGGTTAGGTTAGGTTAGGTTAGGTTAGGTTAGGTTAGGTTAGGTTAGGTTAGGTTAGGTTAGGTTAGGTTAGGTTAGGTTAGGTTAGGTTAGGTTAGGTTAGGTTAGGTTAGGTTAGGTTAGGTTAGGTTAGGTTAGGTTAGGTTAGGTTAGGTTAGGTTAGGTTAGGTTAGGTTAGGTTAGGTTAGGTTAGGTTAGGTTAGGTTAGGTTAGGTTAGGTTAGGTTAGGTTAGGTTAGGTTAGGTTAGGTTAGGTTAGGTTAGGTTAGGTTAGGTTAGGTTAGGTTAGGTTAGGTTAGGTTAGGTTAGGTTAGGTTAGGTTAGGTTAGGTTAGGTTAGGTTAGGTTAGGTTAGGTTAGGTTAGGTTAGGTTAGGTTAGGTTAGGTTAGGTTAGGTTAGGTTAGGTTAGGTTAGGTTAGGTTAGGTTAGGTTAGGTTAGGTTAGGTTAGGTTAGGTTAGGTTAGGTTAGGTTAGGTTAGGTTAGGTTAGGTTAGGTTAGGTTAGGTTAGGTTAGGTTAGGTTAGGTTAGGTTAGGTTAGGTTAGGTTAGGTTAGGTTAGGTTAGGTTAGGTTAGGTTAGGTTAGGTTAGGTTAGGTTAGGTTAGGTTAGGTTAGGTTAGGTTAGGTTAGGTTAGGTTAGGTTAGGTTAGGTTAGGTTAGGTTAGGTTAGGTTAGGTTAGGTTAGGTTAGGTTAGGTTAGGTTAGGTTAGGTTAGGTTAGGTTAGGTTAGGTTAGGTTAGGTTAGGTTAGGTTAGGTTAGGTTAGGTTAGGTTAGGTTAGGTTAGGTTAGGTTAGGTTAGGTTAGGTTAGGTTAGGTTAGGTTAGGTTAGGTTAGGTTAGGTTAGGTTAGGTTAGGTTAGGTTAGGTTAGGTTAGGTTAGGTTAGGTTAGGTTAGGTTAGGTTAGGTTAGGTTAGGTTAGGTTAGGTTAGGTTAGGTTAGGTTAGGTTAGGTTAGGTTAGGTTAGGTTAGGTTAGGTTAGGTTAGGTTAGGTTAGGTTAGGTTAGGTTAGGTTAGGTTAGGTTAGGTTAGGTTAGGTTAGGTTAGGTTAGGTTAGGTTAGGTTAGGTTAGGTTAGGTTAGGTTAGGTTAGGTTAGGTTAGGTTAGGTTAGGTTAGGTTAGGTTAGGTTAGGTTAGGTTAGGTTAGGTTAGGTTAGGTTAGGTTAGGTTAGGTTAGGTTAGGTTAGGTTAGGTTAGGTTAGGTTAGGTTAGGTTAGGTTAGGTTAGGTTAGGTTAGGTTAGGTTAGGTTAGGTTAGGTTAGGTTAGGTTAGGTTAGGTTAGGTTAGGTTAGGTTAGGTTAGGTTAGGTTAGGTTAGGTTAGGTTAGGTTAGGTTAGGTTAGGTTAGGTTAGGTTAGGTTAGGTTAGGTTAGGTTAGGTTAGGTTAGGTTAGGTTAGGTTAGGTTAGGTTAGGTTAGGTTAGGTTAGGTTAGGTTAGGTTAGGTTAGGTTAGGTTAGGTTAGGTTAGGTTAGGTTAGGTTAGGTTAGGTTAGGTTAGGTTAGGTTAGGTTAGGTTAGGTTAGGTTAGGTTAGGTTAGGTTAGGTTAGGTTAGGTTAGGTTAGGTTAGGTTAGGTTAGGTTAGGTTAGGTTAGGTTAGGTTAGGTTAGGTTAGGTTAGGTTAGGTTAGGTTAGGTTAGGTTAGGTTAGGTTAGGTTAGGTTAGGTTAGGTTAGGTTAGGTTAGGTTAGGTTAGGTTAGGTTAGGTTAGGTTAGGTTAGGTTAGGTTAGGTTAGGTTAGGTTAGGTTAGGTTAGGTTAGGTTAGGTTAGGTTAGGTTAGGTTAGGTTAGGTTAGGTTAGGTTAGGTTAGGTTAGGTTAGGTTAGGTTAGGTTAGGTTAGGTTAGGTTAGGTTAGGTTAGGTTAGGTTAGGTTAGGTTAGGTTAGGTTAGGTTAGGTTAGGTTAGGTTAGGTTAGGTTAGGTTAGGTTAGGTTAGGTTAGGTTAGGTTAGGTTAGGTTCGGTTAGGTTAGGTTAGGTTAGGTTAGGTTAGGTTAGGTTAGGTTAGGTTA
>CAXIUR010000004.1:0-19832 GCA_964035505.1 Watsonalla cultraria
GTGGTCCCGACCTCGGGCCTTCTTTAGCGTTAGATATATTTCAAATGTTAACTACTTACGAAATTATAGCTGAGCAGTGCTAAAAAAGGAGAAAAAAAGGTGAGAATTACGCAAGCAGAATGGGCAAGGGAAAAAGGGTTTTCGAGGCAATATGTCTGTTCTTTAGTAAAAAAAGGAATAGTTGAGCTGGAAGATGGACTTATTGACCGAGAACAAGCAAATGAAGCGGTAGCAGCAATAAGAGATCCAAGTCAACCACTTAGGAGAAAAGAGCGCGGAGAAACACTTTCAACGATATTGCTAAAAACGCGAATAAAAAATGAAACCGAGCGTGGTAAACTTTTGGAAGCTAAAGTGAAAGCTGAAATAGGCAAATTTGTGTCAATTGAAGAGGTAAAAACTGAAGCATTTAACGTAGCAAGAGTTGTCCGTAATAATTTGCTTAATATTCCAAATAGAGTTTCAGCACTACTTGCATCACTGAGTGACACTGAAAAGATTCATATGGCGCTAACTGAAGAGATTACAAACTCATTACAAGAATTATCTAATATTAAGTTTTAAATAATGTCTGCTAACTTAAGTTTAGAATTAATAAAGTGTCTAACCTGGATTAGATGTTAATGTCAGAGGATTAAATGGAAAGACACCACTACATTGTGCTATAGAATTTGATGAATTAAGCATGGTGGATTTATTACTCACGAAGAAGAATATTAATCCTTTTGTGGAGGATAATGAAGGTAAAACATCTCTTGATTACGCCAAAGAAGGGAAAAAAGCAGAAATATTACAAGCGCTAATTAATAACAAGTACGGGTCAGAACAAGATAGCTTACTTCATTTAGCTGCAATGATAGGTGAAGTTAATGCAGTTAGATATTTGATCAGAAAAGGTATTGACGTTAATGTACGAAATGCTCTGCATCATACTCCATTACATCTAGCAGCAGGCATAGGACATGAAAATGTTGTCAAAATTTTAGTGAAAGAAGGAAATGCTGAAATAGATGTCTTTGATGCACGAAATCAGACACCAATGCACTATGCAGTTAATAACAAAAAGCTGGAGATAGTAAAGTTACTACTGAGACTAGGAGCAGATGTGAATAGCGCGCGCATGGGACAAAACTCAATGAAATTGTCACCTGTTCATATAGCTGTAAGTAATACTAATTACGATGAAAGAGACTTATGTCTTGATATCCTCAAATGCTTAATAAAGGAGCCTAATGCTCAAGTAAATTTGCAGGACTACGAAAATAAAACACCACTACATTATGCTGAAAGACTGAAAACAATAGAAGTTTTACTAACGCGAGAAGATATAGACCCTCTGGTAAAAGACGATAGCGGTAAAACACCATTTGATTACGCTAAACCTGAGATAAAGAAGGCTTTGATGAGTAATAAATACGGTTCTGAAAAGAATAGTCTACTCCATTTAGCTGCACAAAGAGGAGAAATTGAGATTGTAGATGCAATTTTAAAAGAAGAAATCAATATTGATATTGTAAATAATAAAGGTCACTCTCCGATTTACCTTGCTGCAGAAAGAGGACATTTACATGTAGTAAAATTACTACTGAAAAAAGGAGCAAATTATACACCTGTTCTGCACTTAGCAATCAAATCAAATAATTTGGAGTTACTTAAAGTTTTATTTACTGAAAAAAATGGGTCATTGCTCTGCAGAGATACCGTTATTAATTTTCCAACCCTTCATAATAAATATATAGCACAGAGAGAAATAGCAGATAAAAGGACGAAAAAACATAATAATATTATCTGCATCTATACTACATTCAGCGCAATAGCAGTAGCAGTATATATAGGGTTGATAACAACAACAATAAGCAGTGCAATCATTTTTGCAACAATAACAGGGATATTTGCTTTTGTTATAGCAATAATGGTAAGTGAGATGAGCAAAAGATATATAGAAAACGAATTTCAGAAAAAGATGTTTATGGAATTGGAGGAGTGTGGAGGAATAAACTCTACTGTTAACAATATTGAGATAGAACCAATTATGAGTAGATGCAGACAATGATATACGCCACATCTTTTTCTGAAGGTTTAAAACCAGATCCAGAGCTTAAAGTATCAGAGTGGGCGAATGAGTATCGAGTTTTAGCGCCAACTGCAGCATCAGAGCCAGGTAAATGGAGAACAGAAAGAACTCCTTATTTAAAAGAAATCATGGATTCACTATCTCCTTCTTCACAGGCTGAAAAAGTAGTATTCATGAAAGGAGCGCAGATTGGAGGAACAGAAGCTGGTAACAATTGGATTGGCTATATTATCGATCAAACACCAGGACCAATGCTAGTAGTACAGCCAACAGTTGAAATGGGAAAGCGTTGGTCAAAGGGAAGATTTGCACCGTTAATAGAGAGTACGCCATGTTTAAAGAGTAAAGTAAAAGACCCAAGATCAAGAGATTCAGGGAATACTGTACAAAGTAAGGAATTTCCAGGTGGAATAGTTGTGATTACTGGAGCAAACAGCAGTGTAGGTCTCAGGTCTATGCCAGTAAAGTATCTCTTTCTTGATGAGATTGATGCTTATCCAGGAGATTCAGGAGGAGAAGGAGATCCAGTACTGCTTAGTATTGCTCGAACTAATACCTTTGCAAGGCGAAAGATTTTTTTAGTGTCAACACCAACGATTCATGGAATAAGCAGAATTGAGAAAGAATTTGAAGTAACAGATAAGAGATATTTTTTTGTACCATGTCCGCATTGTAATTATTACCAAATATTAAAATGGTCACAAATAAAATGGGAAGATAAAAATCCAAATACAGCACACTATATATGTATAGAATGTGGTAAAAAGATAGAAAATCATCAAAAGACAGGAATTCTTGAGCGTGGAGAATGGAGAGCTACAAATCCAATAAAAGGTGAGAAAAAAGGATTTCATCTTTCAAGTCTTTATAGCCCAGTTGGCTGGTATAGTTGGACTCAAGCAGTAGAGGATTTTCTCCATGCGAAAGAAAGTGAACAATTACTGAAAGTTTGGATAAATACTACGCTTGGAGAAACCTGGGTAGATAAAGGAGAAGTACCGGACTGGAAGCAATTATTTAACAGGAGAGAATTTTTTCAGATTGGCACAGTACCAAAAGGCGAAGTAGTTCTCACAGCAGGAGTAGATGTTCAAAAAGATCGCTTGGAAGTAGAAGTTGTAGCCTGGGGAAAAGGCAGAGAAAATTGGTCAATAGACTACCGAGTATTTGAAGGAGATACAGGAGGTAGGGAAGTATGGGGAAAACTCTCTGAGCTCTTAAATCATCATTTTATCGGTGAAAATGGGCTTGAGTATATGATAAGCATGATGGCAGTAGATGCAGGATATGCGACACAAGAAGTATACAATTGGGTGAGAAGTCATCAAGGCTGTGGAAGAGTAATGGCAGTCAAAGGTGTAAATAAAGCACTAGTACCACTTAGCAGCCCAAGTAGAGTAGATATAACAGTTGGTGGTCAAAAGCTAAAGAGAGGAATAAAGCTCTGGCCAGTAGGAGTATCGATATTAAAATCAGAGCTTTTTCAATTACTTAATATTTTAAAAGAAGAAGAGGGAAAAGCTCTACCTGGATACTGTCATTTTCCTGAGTACGCACCTGAATATTTTAAGCAGCTAACAGCAGAGCAGTTAGTCAGCAAGGTAGTAAAGGGATACACCAAACAGGAGTGGCAAAAGGTAAGAGAAAGAAACGAAGTGCTAGATTGCCGAATTTATGCGAGAGCTGCATCTATTGCGCTTGGAATTGATAGGTGGCAAGAAAATAAATGGAATAGTTTGAGTGGAAAAATGGAAAGTAAAAAACCTAAAAAAGTGAGACAGAGTAAGTGGTTGGAAAATGTATAACGAAGAGTATTTAGTTCAAATTGAAGAAGCGATAAAGAAGCTTCAGAGTGGCGAAAGAGTAGTATCAATTGCATATGGTGATCATGTGGTGAGATATGCTGAAGTTCAGATAAATGATTTACTAAACTTAAGACAACGTATTAAAGCTGAGCTAAAGATTGTTGGAATGAAACCGAAGAGAAAGATTGTTTTTTCAACGAGTAAAGGAATTTTATAAATGCTGCTAAAAACCTTCAAGCAATTATTTAACAAACCAAAGATAAAAAGCTCAGCATGGGATGCAGCAGGCTCAGGAAGAAGATTTTTTCACTTTCAACCAGAGTTAGGAAGTATAAACAATTTGCTGTCTCAAAACCTTGAAACTTTACGTAGTCGATCACGTGATATGGTGAGAAAAAATCCATATGCAGCAAATATCATTGATACGATAGTGAGTAACTCTATTGGGACAGGAATAAAACCGCAATCAAAAGCAAGAGATGGAGAATTTCGAAAGAAAGTACAAGAATTATGGCTAAGATGGACAGATGAAGCAGATAGTAACGGAGTAAGTGATTTTTATGGATTACAAGCTCTAGTATGCAGAAGTATGATAGAGGGAGGAGAATGTTTTGTACGCCTCCGAAATCGTAAACTCGAAGATGGATTTTCTGTACCATTACAACTGCAAGTACTTGAGTCTGAACATTTAGATAATAAAACAAATCAAACTTTAGGAAATGGTAATGTAATAAGAAACGGGATTGAGTTTAACAGGCTTGGGCAAAGAGAAGCATACTACCTATTTAAAGAACACCCTGGTGAAAGTATGTTTGGAGAATCAGTGAGAGTGCCAGCAAATGATGTTTTACATATTTATAGACCATTAAGACCTGGGCAAATCAGAGGGGAGCCTTGGCTTTCTAATATACTGCTGAAGCTTTATGAGCTTGATCAATATGATGATGCAGAGCTGGTGAGAAAGAAAACTGCAGCAATGTTTGCAGGGTTTATTACAAGACTTGATCCTGAAGCAAATATTTTAGGAGAAAGTGAAAGTAATGAGCAAGGAGTAGCACTATCTGGTTTAGAGCCAGGAACAATGCAGCTTTTAGACCCAGGAGAAGACATAAAATTTTCAGAGCCGTCAGATGTAGGAGGAAGTTATGAAGCGTTTATGAAACAGCAACTCAGGGCAATAGCGATTGGTACAGGGATAACATATGAGCAACTAACAGGAGATTTAACCGGTGTTAATTATTCATCAATTAGAGCAGGATTAATAGAGTTTCGTAGGAGATGTACAATGTTACAGCATAACATAATGGTATTTCAGTTTTGCCGTCCTGTATGGGATAGGTGGTTAGAGTTAGCACTACTTTCTGGAGAGCTAGACATAGGTGAAGAATGGACAAAGGGAAAAGAAGGAGCAAAAAAAGAAGTAAAATGGATACCACAGGGATTTGATTGGGTCGATCCGCTAAAAGATCAGCAAGCACAGCAAATGGCAGTAAGAAATGGATTCAAGAGTCGAGCGGAAGTAGTATCAGAAATGGGTTATGATGTAGAAGAAATTGACCAAGAAATAGCAGAAGATCAAAGACGTGCAAGTGAACTGGGCTTAAGTTTTGATTCTGACGTTACGGCCAATCAAGAGGTGATATGAAACAACAATGGCTAAACAGATGTGTAATGGTAGAACCAAGGAGTTTTGAGTTACTGTCACTACAAACAGGAAAGCAGCCTATCTTTAAAAATATAAAACATGCAGTAAGAAATAGTGAAAGAGGAATAATACCGATACATGGCATTTTAACTAAAAAACCTGGTGCATTTGATGAAATGCTCGGAATGACATCATATGAGCAAATAGAAGAACAAATTACACAAGCATTAGCAGATAGTAGCATAGAGACAATTATACTGGAAATAGATAGCCCCGGAGGAGAGGTAAACGGTATATTTGACCTAGCTGACTTTATTTATGAATCAAGAGGAAAAAAGAGGATAATAGCGATAGCAAATGATGATGCATATTCTGCTGCGTACGCTATAGCTTCTAGCGCTGAAAAGATTTTTCTCACCCGCACTTCAGGAGTTGGGAGTATAGGAGTAATAGCAAGTCATATAGATCAAAGTGGATTTGATGAAAAATGTGGAATAAAATATACCACAGTGTTTGCAGGAAGTAGAAAAAATGATTTAAATCCACATGAGCCAATAACTTCTGAGAGTTTAGAAAATCTAAAAAGCGAAGTGAATCGTTTATATGAAATGCTGGTTGAGCTAATAGCACGCAATAGAAACCTTTCTGTAGAGGCAATCAAATCAACAGAAGCAGGGCTATATTTTGGCGAGAAAGCAGTAGAAATAGGTCTTGCAGATGGAATTACAATTCTTTCAGAGTTTAAATATATTAATAAAAACAGGAGTATTACTATGAACGAACAAACTATAACTGACCTAAAAGAAGAAACTAATAATTTAACTAAGTATCGTACTGAAGTTCTTGAATTAATACGTTTATGTAATATATCAAAGATGCCAGAAAAGATAGGAGAATTTATTGAGCAGGGTGTAAGTGTTGAGCAAGCAAGGGAGGTTTTAATGGAATTACTTGCAGAGCAAACGAAAAAGACAGAGATACTGAGTGCAATACCACAGAATTCAGGAGAAGAGTTGATGATGCAGGTAGCGAAAAGTCGTAGGCATTTAAAATATATAACAAAAGGAGAAAAGCAAAATGAGTACTATAACCGAACAAAATAATCTAGGTGACTTATTAAAGTATGAGGCATCAAGCCTGTATTCAAGAGACTCAATAGCAGTAGCTAAAGGTCAAAATCTTAAACTTGGTACAGTTGTTGGTCGTGATAAAGACAACATGATTAAGGTAATAAATCCAACTGCCACAGATGGCACACAAACAGCGATAGGTGTAATAACAAGCGATGTAAATAGCAAAGATGGAGATACTAAAGCAGTAATAATTACTCGTATTGCTCTTCTTGCCGATCATGCAATTGTATGGCCAGCAAATATCACTGAAGAACAGAAAGCTGAAGCAATAAAGCAACTTGAAGTACGAGGGATCATTATCCGCAAGGGAGTTTAACTAAAATTAATAAGAAAAAAAGGAGAGAAAGAAATGCAAAATCCATTTACAAATACAGCATTTAGTATGACGGCACTAACAAATGCGATGAATATATTGCCGATAAATTATGGACGTGTTGAAAATTTAAATTTATTTCCAAGTAGGTCAGTAAGATTTCGACATATTACTATAGAAGAACACAACGGAGTATTGAGTTTACTGCCAACACAAGTACCCGGAGCACCAGCAACAGTAGGAAAAAGAGGAAAAAGAAAGGTAAGAACATTTACGATTCCACATATTCCACATGATGATGTAGTGTTACCAGAGGAAGTACAGGGAATAAGGGCATTTGGATCAGAGAGTGAACTTAAAGCGCTGGCAGATGTAATAACGGACCATTTGCAATTGATGAGAAACAAACATGCGATAACGTTGGAACATTTGCGGATGGGAGCGCTGAAGGGAATAATTTTAGATGCTGATGGGTCAGAATTATTAAATTTGTACAACGAATTTGAAATAACACCAAAAGTAGTAAATTTTGCACTGGGAACAGCAACAACAGATGTAAAACGTAAGTGTCTGGAAGTATTGCGGCACATAGAAGATAATCTAAGTGGTGAATATATGACAGGAATTCATGCTTTGGTAAGCCCTGAGTTTTTTGATGCACTTACTTCTCATACTAAAGTGAAAGAAGCATATGAGAGATGGCAAGAAGGAGCAGCGCTAAGGAATGATATGAGGTCAGGATTTACGTTCTGTGGCATAACATTTGAGGAATATAGAGGGCAAGCAACTGACCCTGAAGGAACGGTGAGAAGATTTATTGACAAAGATACAGGGCACTGTTTTCCAGTAGGAACAGCAAGCACATTTACAACATACTTTGCACCAGCAGATTTTAATGAGACAGTGAATACTCTTGGACAGCCACTATATGCAAAGCAAGAACCAAGGAGGTTTGATAGAGGGACTGATTTACATACGCAGTCAAACCCTCTGCCAATGTGTCACAGACCTGGGGTATTAGTCAGGGTTGTTGCAACATAACAACACAGGTAGAGCAATTATAAAGCAGTGTGAGGTAGAAGAATGCTTTACCTCTTCTTAGCATGTAAATGTTAGTATATAACGGAGAAATGTGCAAGAAAATATTAAGCGATTATTTAAAGATTGTTTTGCCCATTTAGGAGAAGTGGCTTTATATAAATCAAAGGATAAGTCATATATTGTACAGGTATTAAAGCAACAGCCAGATAAATTATACGAGATTGGTGAAGGACAATTTGTGGGAGAGATGCTTTTTCTTGAGGTAAATGTTTTTGATGTACTGAGGCCAATGGTGGGAGATATTTTTGTTATTGATGGCCGTAAATATAAAGTATATTCTCCACCACTGCGAGATAATTCAGGAATAGTATGGAATATAAAATGTACAGTACTTGGAGAGAAGGATGTTTAACATTGAGGTTAATGAAAATATTGAGAGAATTATTCACAACATTGATGCTAACAAAGCCAAAATAGAATTGGCAGCGGTAAGAGCGCTAAACAAAACGGCATTATGGTTAAAATCTCAGGCTGTCCGAGAAATCAGTGAAGAAAAGCAAATTAGGCTAAAAGTAATTAGAAAAAGACTAAGAATTATCAAGGCAAGGAAAAGCACTTTGAAGGTTTTAATTAGAGCATATCTGTATGATATAAATATAAAACAAGCAAAAATAAGAACAGCATTTAATGATGCATTTATGGCAACGATGCCAAGAGGCTATCGTGGTATTTTTAAACGTGTAGGAAGAACAGCACTACCGATACAGGAGGTTAAACTACCACTTGAACCTGAGGCTTCAAGGATAATAGAAAATCTTGTTAATTATGAAGTTGAAAGGATATTTGAAAAATATTTTACACATAAGTTATTTTATGACGGCATTTTGGACTAATTTACATGAGGCAATCTGTAATACGCTAAAGGCAGAGATACCAGCAATTCAAACTTGTGAGGTTTATCCAGCAATAAGGAAAGAGTTAGCAGCTCCAGCGGTATTTATAGAATTGTCAAGTCTAGAGCAAGGAAAAGATCCAGGAACAGAGGAGCTAGCGCTGAGAGCAAAATTTGAGGCACGAATAGTGATCGATAGCACAATAGAAAATGCCCCTATTATTGTCAGATCATTAGCTGCTGAGGTTGCCAGAGTAGTAAATAAAAATACTTGGAACGTGAAAAATGTTTCACCAGGAGAATTTATATCAGGAGGAGGAGATGATTTTAGGCCAGAGCTCGATGCATATTTAGTGTGGATGGTAGACTGGGCGCACGAATTGCATGTAGGGCGATCGATTTGGGAAGTGAGTAAAATAAAACCTCATTTAATCGATGTGAATGTTGGAAAGTAATTTTGCAATTTCAGAATTGCGGAGGAAATTGGCCAACATTGTCCGTATAGGCATTGTCGAAAAAATAGATTATGAAAAAGCTAAAGTAAAAGTTAAAATAGGTGAACTTGTAACAGATTTTCTTCCATGGATAACAAATAGAGCTGAAAGTTGGTCACCACCAAATATTGATGAACAGGTAATAGTATTATCACCATTGGGAGAATTGTCTTTGGGGGTGGTGTTACCGGCAATATATCAGGAAAAATACCCTCCTCCAGAGAATAAAAAGGAAGTAAATAATGTAAAATTTCAAGATGGGACAAGATTTACATATGATAAAGAGAAACATCATTTAGAGATTGAAGTAGTAGACAAGATAACACTGAATGTTGGGGAATCAAGTGTAGAGATAACAAAGAGCGAAATAAAACTAAAAGCAAAAAGAGTAAATCTAAATTAGGGAAAGGAATGAATAAATCAGTTATACGCCTAGGAGATCACTGTGAAGGAGCGTTGCTGCATTTTTGTATAAGTGGAAGCAGAGATGTATTTATAAACGGAAGACCTGTCTGTAGGCAAGGAGATAATTTTAGTGAAGGAAAAGTAATGACACAAGGGTCGAAAGCAGTGTTTGTAAATGGCAAAGCCATTGCTCGTACTGGTGACCTAATTTCCTGTGGAGCAATAGCAGAAGAAGGGAGTGATAACGTTTTTGCAGGGTAAATAATATGCGTGGTATGAGTTCTGAAACTGGTAAAACAATAAGTGGTATAGAGCATTTAAAACAATCAATAGTTGATATTTTAACTACGCCAATTGGCACTCGTGTTATGCGCCGAGATTACGGATCAAGGTTATTTGAGCTGATTGATCATCCAATTGTACCTGGTTTTGCACAAGAACTTTATGCAGCAGTTGCAGAAGCATTAGAAAAGTGGGAGCGTCGATTTAAGCTTAAACGTGTACAAATAACAGAAATAAAAGAAGGTAAAGTAACTCTCATTTTAGAGGGAACCTATCTACCAAATGGAGAGCCGATCCGCCTTGATGGTATTATAGTATAAGGTAGTAGGATGAAAACACCAAATATTGTCGAAACATTAAAATTTGAGGAAATCTTTTCGCGAATGAAAGAAGAGTTAGTGCGTCGGAATGCAAGTTTTTCTGCACTAACTGAGAGTGATCCAGCAATAAAGATACTGGAAGTAGCAGCCTGGCGTGAACTTTTGCTTAGGCAAAGGATTGATGATGCAGCACAGGCAAATTTACTTGCTTTTGCAAGAGGTAATGACCTTGATCACTTGGCTGAATTTTATGGTGTGCTGAGAAAGGAGTCAGAGAATGATGAATCCTTAAGGAAGCGGGTAAAAGCCAAAATTGTTGGTTGGTCAACAGCAGGGAGTAAGGAGCATTATCGCTATCATGCATTATCTGCTGACACGAGAGTAAAAGATGCGCAAGTGGTATCACCTATACCAGGAAGTGTACAGATTTCAATACTTTCCACAGAAAATGGTGGAGTACCTTCAGAAGAATTGCTAGAGATCGTCAGAAATCACGTTATTCGCGATGATATTCGTGTATTAACAGATACGCTTACAGTTATTGGCTGTGGTATTATTCCCATTACTATTCATGCTAAAGTGCATATTTACCCTACTGCATCCAAAGATGTTATCGAAGCTGCAAAGGAACAATTTATCAAAGATCTTGAATCTGCTAAAGGTTTAGGGTGGAATGTTACCAGATCATGGATTATTGCCCACCTCTTTATAGAAGGTATGCAGAATATAGAGCTTACAGAGCCGATAGAAGACATCGTCGTGCAAGATAATGAATGCGTTACTTTAAATAATTTAAGTGTTAGGTAAAAATTGGTGATACTTCCTCCAAATGCTTCAAAGCAAGAGCAAATACTTACAGACATAATTAATTATTCTTTTGATGCAAATTCTCTACGGGGATTTAAATTTAACCCACAGACTGAAATGTTGCCGTGGCTAGTAGCGGAATACGGCTTGGGAGAAATTTTATCCTGGGGTAAGAAAGCTACTAAGAGTGTATTAAAAGAATGGGTCTTAGCTAAGCAAAACGGAATAAGATTTCAACGTTTGCGCGGTACACCACAGTCACTGAAGATGGCGCTGAAGTGGGCAAACATTGATAATATTACCATTCAAGAAGAACCACCAGGAGAGCATTTTGCTGAATTTCAAATTGGCATCTCTGATGTTCCTAATGACTTTTTTGTCGATAGTGTAATTGCTCTGGCAAAACTTTCTGCACCGGTAAGATCTCGATTAATGCGAATATTCAATGACTATTACAATGCTCAGCGGTTTATGTTAGATGAAAGTATTTTTGGAGATCTTCTTTCAGACTACTCAGGTGTAAAAATAGCAAAAGAAGGACCAGTATTATCGTTTGGAAGAAAAAACTCATTTGAGCTGAAAATAGGAAATCCAAGATTTAAATTTGGCACTTTTAGATCACATTATGATAGAAGTTACAGTAATGATTTATATAGGTTAGATGTTGCAACATTAGGAGAGACAGAGCCTCACACGAAGAATTACAACGGTACATATGAAAGAAATCATGAGTGGTACAACTTAGAAGCACTATATCCTCTACCACAGAGTTTATTGCCAGAAATTAAGTTTGCTAAAGCATTGATAGTATTGTCAGATAGTTGGAATTTAGGGGATATCAATGCTTGTTTTGCATCAACTACTTATGAAGAAATAGAGCATACATTTCACTTAAGTGAAGATAAACTTTCTGAGCAGATTTGGAATTTTCAACGTACACCAATTTTAGAGCGATTTAGTATAACTTATTACTATGAAGCGAAGAATTTTACTGATCAAAAAATAATAGAGTCTAATTTAGTGGAATATCACGTTGATTGTAAAAATGATTCAGATTCAAAACAGAAAGATCCCATTCATGAGCTAGAAAATTACGTAGCAGCATTCTATCTAGGTATGGTTACTTGGCATGAACATCGCCACTTACATCGCCCTTGGAAAGATTTTGATCCTATTATTGCAAAAAAATTGGACGTTTTTTCTACGGATCTTGTATATACATAATATCAACTGCACAATCAACTATGTCAGTACTCACACAATCAGGCAGAGCAGCTATTGCTGCGAGCATAAAAGAGCAACCGATACATCTTGCTTGGGGATCTGGAGATTCTACCTGGGAAAGCAGCTACAAAGTTGAAAAAACTTTTGCAGCAGGCGGCAAGATAAGTTTAGATCACCACACTATTAAAGATGTAAAAGTTTATACAGGGCAAACAATTTATCAGTCAAGCATAGATTATATAGTTGATAGTAGCTCAGGCACTATTGAGCGTGTAGAAAATGGTGCAATTATAGCAGATAGCGTAATCACTATAGAGTACACTCAAGACACACCACCGGAACTAATTACTTCTGCAACATTAATTAAGGAAGTTGGACGTCGTGTTGTTGATGAGATACTCTTTTGTACTGGTGATGATGATGGAGAGCTTCTAACTCCCACAGGTAGGTTTAAACCCTCAAATGTACCAACCAATAATTTGTACCTTAAATTTACTTTCGATTTTAACGACGCTGCAAATCAAGTTATCAGGGAACTTGGGGTTATGGTTGGTACTAAAGTAAAAGAAGGGTTACCTATAGGACAGAGATATTTTGAACCAAAAGACGTGGAAAATCCCGGAATTTTGTTAGTTTTAGAACACACCGTACCACTTATCAGAACTGCAGCAACTCGGGAAACTTTTTCATTTGTTGTAACTTTTTGAATTTTTCTAGCATAAAATGACTTTAAACGCCTATTATAACCGCTTTAATCCTGACAAAGAATATGAGAAAAGCTTGTTTCTAGCTGGAAGAGGTCTACAGTCTGCAGAATTAAACGAAACTCAGGAGTATGCTCTCTCTAAGCTTAAAGGCATAGGCGATGCAATATTTCGTGATGGTGATGTTATAACAGGAAGCAATTGTATTATAGATAGAGAAACTGGTAAAGTTACGCTTGAATCAGGAAAAATCTATCTTCGTGGAGCAGTTAGAAAAGTCGAAAAAGAAGAATTTATTATTCCACTGAGTACTATAGTTCGCATAGGTGTTTATTATCTAGAATCTACGATTACAGAACTTGAGGACGAAAATCTTCGTGATCCTGCTGTTGGTACAAGAAACTATCAGGAAGTAGGAGCTGCAATGCTTAAAGTTTCCACCATTTGGGGTTATCAAGCAGAAGGTCTTTCTCCACGTTTTTCTGAAGGAGAATTTTATCCAATTTATAACATTGAAAATGGAGTATTAATAGAACATTCACCGCCACCACAAGCAAATATAGTAACTACTGCTCTTGCTCGTTATGACAAAGAAGCCAATGGTTCCTATGTCGTAAATGGTCTTGAAGTAATGTTCCTGCAAAAGGAAGAGGGAGAAGGAGGAAAAAAAATATTTGTGATTAATGAGGGCAAAGCTCATGTTGATGGCTATGAAATTGAGTTACCTCACAGTATTCGTGTTTCTTTTGATGAAGATCCGGATATAAAATCAGTTGAATCAGAGCCACATACTTTTCAGCCAAATAGCCAAAGAGTAATGGAACTGAAGGTTAATGATTTTCCAATAAGTGAAATCAAAAAAGTAGATATAACTGTTCAAAAAACTATTACCATTACTCACGGTTCATATTCAGGAGCCATTGATCCGATACCTGACTCTGCAGTACTTGAAATTATTCAAATTAAACAAGGCAATGTTATTTATGAAAATAGTATAGATTACAAATTAAACGCAGGAAACGTTGATTGGTCATTACCTGGTAAAGAGCCAGCTCCTGGAAGTAGTTATCAAATAACTTACCGCTGTCGTACTCATGTAAGCCCTGAAGATATAAGTGAAGAGGGATGTAAAGTAAGAGGTGCCGTTGATAACAGCTTGGTTTTGATTGATTACACCTGGAAAATGCCCCGCTATGATTTAATTACTATCGATAGCAAAGGAGCAGTAAGGAGAATAAAAGGTATAGCTCACCCTTGGCGACCATCAATGCCTAAAGCACCTAGCGGACAACTTTTGCTCTGCTACATTCATCAGACATGGAAAAACGGAGAAAAAGAAGGGGTAAAAATAGTGAATAATGCTATTCATGCTGTACCGATGAATGAGCTTGAAGCAATGAAAAAAGGAATAAATGATCTTTATGCTCTTGTTGCACAGGAACGTCTACGCAATGATGCAAATTCAAGAGAGCCAACCACGAAAAAAGGAGTATTTGTTGATTCGTTTTTTGACGATGATATGCGTGATCAAGGAATTTCGCAGTCTGCAGCGATAGTAAACAAGGAACTAATTTTACCAATAGATGTAACTATTGCTGATATTGATGGAGGAGAAAAAACTTATTTGTTGCCGTATGAACTTGAACCGGTACTGGAGCAGCTTTTACAGACCAAAGGAGAAAAGATCAATCCATATCAAGCTTTTGATCCAGTACCGGCACAAATTACTCTAAATAAAAATATAGATCACTGGACGGAGGTAAAAACAAATTGGAAAAGTCCAGTAACAAGAGTATTTAATGTTAAAGAAACGACAGAGCTGCTGTCAAGTACTTCATACGAAACTGAATTTATGAGAGAAGCAGTACAGAATTTTGAAATTGAAGGTTTTGAGCCAGATGAAAAGCTTAAGGAAATAAAATTTGATGGCATTTCTATTATACCTATGGCATAGAGGAAAAAAAAGTGGAAAAAAGAGCTAACAACCAGGGAAAATTAAAGGGAAAGGTGAAAGTACCAGCAAATATTCCAGCAGGTACTAAATTAGTACAGTTTTATGGGGATAAAGGAAGCTATGGAGAGGCAACTTATACTGGTAAAAAAACTATTACCATAGAAGAGAGAAGAAGAGTTATCGCAGCAAGAAGAGTTGATCCTTTAGCGCAAACATTTACTCTAAATGAAAGTAGGCACATAGGAGGCGTGGAACTATGGTTTGTAAATAAAGGCAAAAAACGTGTTGTTGTGCAGATTAGAGAAACAGCAGTGGGAATGCCCTCGCAGACTGTTATTGCTGAAAGCTATATTGAGCCGAAAGATATAAAAGTAGATGGCACAGCAACACGTATAGAATGGTCGCCAGTGTTTTGCCATGCAGGAGAGGAGTATGCAATAGTGCTACTTACTGATGATTCTGGTACTGCAGTCAAAATAGCAGAACTTGGCAAATATGATGCAGTAAATAGCCGTTGGGTAACAAGTCAGCCATATCAAGTAGGAGTATTACTCTCATCTAGTAACGCAAGTACTTGGACTCCACATCAGAACTTAGACTTAACGTTTCGGCTTTTGGCTGCAAAATTTAGCGAAGTTTCTCACATTATTGATCTTGGCAAGGTTACTGCAAATAACGTATCAGATTTAATTGTTTTGACGAACGTCGAAAAAGTAGCATTTGATACCAATGTGGAATTTATCTTAACAGATGAAGAGGGAAAAGAGAACTTTTTGTCTGATAATTTGCCACTTGCACTGCGTGAAAGATTATCTGGAGAGCTAACAGTAAAGGCAAATTTAAAAGGGTCAAAAGAAAAAAGTCCGGTTCTCTATCCTGGGTTACAGTTAGTTATGGGTAATATAGGGGAAAAAGGAGATTATGTTACAAGAAGTATTACAGCAGGAGCTAACTGCCAGTACAACATTGCATAATTCTATTATGGCTATTTTGATCAAAATTTGCAAGACTTTTTATGCGAAATACTATATACAAGTGATTGTGATTGATTTCAATTTGATGAATTAACATTCTAATAATATTTTGCTTAGTCTGCCAATCCACTTGATCAAGCTTTGATTCAACACTTGAGGAAAAGTTTTTCAAGCTATCTGTAACAAGGCTCAATTCTTGTTGTAGTTTTTTTTGATCAAGCGTTCTTTCTTTCTCTTCTTCAATTTCTTTCAAATGCTGTTTCATTGTTGTGATTCTTGGTTCAAATTCTTCTTGGCTTATAAACCCTTTAGCATAGCTATCAATAAATTTTTTGATACTTAATCTTAACTTACTTTCTTGCTTTTCACGTGTTTGATTATGTAAAGGTTTTTTGTTCTCTGATAATCTACGTTGATATTCATTTGCAATCCTATCTGGCTCTTTCAAGATACTCTTGACTTCTTCCCATATAACTCCATCTAATATATCAGTGCGTATTGATTTATTATCGCAGATTTTATTGCCATTGAATTTGCTAGAGTTTGTACCAGAGCAACGATAGTAATAATATGTCGACTTTTTATGAACGTGGTTTGTACCACAATAAGTATATTGACAACGTTGACATACCATTAAACCTTGCAATAAATATGTTTCTCTTCTTTGTCGTACTCTTGCTCTTTGCCTATTTTCAGTTAGTTGTGCCTGCACTGAATCAAATAAATGCTCATTGATTATTTTTGGTACTGGAATATAAGTCCAATTCTCTTTATCACTATTAAAGCGACCACTTTTAAGTTTACCACAAGTTCCTTTTTTTGATTTTTTTACTTGTGGTTTTGAGCATGTCCTAGTTTTACCATAAGCTGCTTGTCCTATATAAGCAGGATTTTTTAACATGTTCCAAATAGTGCTCCTTTTCCAATACCTTTTTCCTGTTCGTGTTATTACCGGTATCTTATTCAGTTCATGTACAACTTCTCCTATACTTGCTCTTTCTTGGCCAACCCGACTAAATATTTTACGCACTATATTTGCCTCTTCTTCATCAACCTCAAATTGAGCACTTCCTTCACCTACATGTTTTGCTATGTAGCGATAACCGTAAGGCGCCCTACCCATCACACTTATACACCCAGCTTTGGCCGCATGAAGTTTACCTCTACGGTTTCGTTCCATAATCTTTGCACGTTCATACTCTGCTATTGCTCCCTGAATCTGTAGAAATAAATGGGAATCCGGATTATCATCAAACTTATGATTCAAAAATACTATTTCAGATCCAGCCTTTTTAAACTCTTCGAGTAAGATCATTTGATATGAAAATTTACGTGATAGCCGATCAGGTGAATGAATATATATCTTATCAATCTTACCTTCTGCTACTCTATCACGTAAATTTTCTAAGCCAGGACGTTCTAAATTTGATCCACTATAACCATTATCGACAAACTTATGCTCATCTAATAACTCATGTCCATCGCTACTAATGCGACGCTCCAATTCTACAATCTGACTCTCTATCGTATTCTCCTGTGCTTGTTGTCTTGATGAAACTCTTGCATATAAGCTTACTGTTGTCATTTTCTTTCACCTCCTTTATTTTACATTTCAATAATTGTTCATAAGCATCTGCTAGATATGTATCTGCCAATCGATTAGGCTTATAACCCCAATAAATAGCCAACTCTCCTTTTTGCATGTTTTTCTTCCTGTGAATTTTTTTATAGGTTAGGAGACTTCTATTAAACTAAACCAATGCACACCTTATGTCTCGTTTAAGAAAGCTATCTAGTTCACACAAATTCTCCCTAATAAATATACAAGATTTGAAGAAATTATGTCCAAAAAATCTTTGCCTAAATCATCATATTATGTATAACATGGCTTATTTAATATGTTATGGAGATTTATCCAAGTCATAAATTCTGGGAGAGCGACTTAGAAGTTCCTGTTAACCTTTTATTAGATCGTTTTCAGGATTCTAATATACGTCAGTCTTGGTTAGATTCCCTTTCTGGTAAACAACTGAGCATTATTTTTCAGCATTGCTTTAAAAATCATTTAAATGGACAACTTTTTCAAGACGGAGACTACGATGATAGATCCACTCAACAAAAACGTAAGATACTTGCCAGTTACTCTGACTCTCTTTTTAACTATTATCTCATTAGCTACTTTGATCGTACGAAACTTGAAGCTACAGTCAGTGAAGTAGCAAGATTTGCCCTCACTCAAGAGTTAATGAGATCGTACCTGATAAAAAATAATACTAAGTATGATAAAAGATCCTTGTTATTTTTACTGTTTCACATAAATTGTGAACTTCTAAAATCTGTCTATCACTTTGATAAAGTACAAAAGAGAGGTTTCGTATCATTTGCTCTACAGAAATCACCAAGACAAATAAACACTTCATTCAAGGAATTTATGTCACAAGAAGCTGTAGAGCAGATACTGAAGTTTGAAAACCAATTGCAGGGTTTTTTCCATCATCAAGATCGGATATATATGTTTGTACGTCGAGGAAGTGACATGGATTTACTGCTTAATTCAAACAAAGTTGTTCATGGCCATAAACCTGAGTGGATGATTTTAGATTTTTCGATTGATGGTACAAAGGTTAATCTCTGTGCTAAAAATACCAATAAAGCTGTGGAAATAGCAAATAGTATTGTAAGTGGTTATTTTAACTGCGAATGTACTTTTGTAAATATACAGGATAAGAACTTTCTACTACAAGTGCATAAATTCCTTCAAGCATGTATAGAGGGTTCTGACCCTAATATTTGTATATTTGAGTTAAATTTTAAGTCAGATTATTTTAAAAATAGTAATACATATCTTACTTTAAGTGTAAAGCCGTACGATCCTATTGCACCAGAGTTACATATTTTAAAGCCGTCTATTGGCAACATACTACAATCTATTCAATCAGCTAAAGTAATGTTCCAAAACAAAAAGGTAACATTTTCTTTCAAATCAAGTGGGGAAATTTATTATTCAGAGCATCCGCTCAATAAAAAAGAAAGAGAGGACCTGAAGAAACATATGGAACAATCTTATGGTCTTAAAATCCTTTCACGAGCAAATTGCTGATCTTTTAAGTTCAAATAGTTCTTGGGTTAATCCAAGTCAAAATCACATTAAAGCAGCAAGATACTTATTTGATCTTGGATTGATAAAAATGCAAGAAAGGTACTATATTGTTTGCTCTCGTGAAGAAGATCATCTTGATTGGCCAAATGTAATTGATCCAAGTTGTAGCAATGAGATTTTTATCGATCCAGACTTTGATGAAGCATGTGATGACGCTATTTGTGAAAACTGTTCTCGTCATATTTTGCCTAATACTTATAAAAAACAGAGATTTCATCTCTTATCCATATACTTAAATATAGAGAAAATCATAGACTGGTTTGAAACAAAGTTGAATGATTCAAGACTTATGTGGGAAAAAGTGGAAAAAGGAGTTTATTATATTTGTAATCAAGGTCGTATTGTAAATCTAATAATCCTTGATTTTTGTACTGATGCGATATTTTTAACTATAGATAAACTTAGAGTCCATCCGACAGTTCTCATCACTCTAAAAAAAGATATACCAAATCTATTGCTGAATCTATATGTAGTGCCAATGGTGAAACTGTTTTGTCAGCTTAAGACTGTAACTGAGATATTCCAAGAGGCAGATAAAAGAGGAGTACCAGAGGTGGTAGAAAATACTTCTTTGCAAGTTTTACCAGCTTCATATATTTCGCTTA
>CAXIUR010000005.1:0-5000 GCA_964035505.1 Watsonalla cultraria
CCAAAAAAGTTGCGTTAAAATCCGTTTTCTAAATCTCCCGGCGGCTTCCCAGCTTCCATCTTTGGCTCCGAAGTGCTCCTCGCTCGTACCTGAAACATAAAAAAGAAATTAGTAAAATTGCGTGACGCGTAATTACTTATATTAATTATCGCTAATTAACATAAAGGTGGTGCTGGAATCGAGTTCGAAACGCTCATTCTAGTGTTTATACACCCACCAAAGTCCATTAAGACACTTTTCAGTAGAATCCGAGCCCTCAGCAAAAAGTTAAAATTCAAATATAATTACGTCATTGAAAAATTATTAATTCAAATCTTCCAAAATCTGACCAAATTTTTATAGGGACCTCTTCCTTTGGCTCAGAGAATAACATTGCTAAAGTTTTCACTTCGATTCCGTGAGAAAAAATCGAAAAAAACCCGCCCACCCACCCGGTCTCGATTCGCTAGGCTGGCTAAGTCGCTTGGGCAAATAGCCAACTTCGCCAAAAGTCGGCGTAGCGAGTTGATTTTGGTCTCGTTCGACGCGGACGGACGCCAGGATGACCACCCAGCAGAGAGACAGGTCACTCCATGCTTCCCAGACTTCCCTGGCCGGGATTAACGTCGACTCAGACTCGGAGGAGTTCCGCGACGCAACGAACGCCCCTCAAACGGCCGATTCAGCCTCCAACGCCCTCGCGCGCATCTTGGAGGAGGCTGCATCCCTCACCCCGGTCCCGGTCCCGAACTCGGCAGCCCCGGCAGTGCCGGCGGGCGCACCGAAGCCGAAACCGAAGGTGACACAGACCCAAAGTGCACCGACGCAGGCGTTCGGGAGCCCGTCGGAGAAGCCTGTCTACGCTGGTAGAGTCGCCGAGGCTAAAGCGTGCCTAACTAAAGCTAAGCTCAACCTGGGTAACTCTCGGAACTTGAAAACCGATATCAAGGAGAACGTTACCCAGGCAATCGAGCGGCTCTACCAGCTGGTCAAGGAGGCCGAGGCCGGAACCGGGAAAGGAGAGGGACCAGCGAAAAGGAAGAAGGAGGAGCGACCGCCGGCCCAGGAAAAGGAGAAGGAGAAAGAAAAGGAGAGGGAATTAGGAAACAAGGAAAGGGATTTGGCCAAAGTGATAGAGGAGCACACAAGGTTAATGAAAGAGAGCAGTGAGGAGATGAGGAGATTGAAGGAGCAGTTGGTAGTCTCGGTCTCGTCCTTCGAGAGAGCCTCATATGCGAGTGTGGCGGCGGCAGGACCCCAGAGGGGGGTCCCGACTCACGCCCCGCTGCACTCCATTGTGGTTACCTCGAGGGATGACACCGAGACTGGCGACCAGGTGTTGACCCACATCCGCGATGCGATTAACGCAAAGGATGGGTGGGTCAAAGTAGAAAAAGTGCGAAAGGCCAAAGACCGTAAGGTGATTGTGGGGTGCGGCAGTGTGGAAGAGAGGGATAAGGTGAAGGAGCGCCTGCAGAAGGAAGCGAGTGGTCGACTCGTCGTCGAAGAGGTCCGAAACAAGGACCCGCTTCTGGTTTTGAGGGACGTGCTGTCCTACAACAGCGACACGGACATCGTGAACGCCCTTCAGAACCAGAATCGGGACCTGTTTGCGGGCCTCAAAAAGGAGGACGTCCGGCTGGAGGTCCGCTTTCGGAGGAAAGCGCGGAACCCCCATGCCGGACACGTGGTGCTACGGGTCTCCCCAGCGGTATGGACCAGAGTAGTCGAGGCGGGAGCGGTGCACGTCGACCTACAAAAGGTCAAAGCGGAGGACCACTCTCCGCTCGTGCAGTGCTCCCAATGCCTCGGCTACGGGCACGGGCGGCGGCTCTGCAAAGAGACCGTCGTCAAGTGTAGCCACTGCGGGGGGGCCCACATGAAATCGGAATGCGCCGACTGGCTCGCCAAGGCTGTCCCACGGTGCTGTAACTGCACCAGCGCCAAGCTGGACCAAACTGAGCACAATGCTTTTAGCTCGGAGTGTCCGGTGAGGCGCAAGTGGGACGCCTTGGCCCGGGCCAGTGTGGCGTATTGCTGAGGGCACCACGGCGGACCCCACCAGCAGCAAGCCACTCAGGATAGCTCAGGCTAATCTCCAGCGGAAGAATCTTGCAACTTGCGAGCTTCTGCTGGAGATGGAGAAGCGAAACCTCGACATTGCGTTGCTCCAGGAACCCTACGTGGGCGGGGCTCGAAGTATGAAGAATCACAGGGGCGCTAGGATCTTCCAGAACACTGGTCACGGGGAGGGCACTGTAAAGGCGGCGATTGCCGTCGTCAATCATGACCTCGACGTCATACAGTGCCCGAAACTCACCACCGACAACATCGTGGTGGTGAGGATCCGAACCAGTGCCTGGAAGATCACAGTCGTCTCCTATTACTTCGAGCCCGACAAACCCATAGGGCCATACCTGGAGCACCTTACTTCAATTGTCGAGGAGCTTGGGCCTGATGCAATCCTGATTGGTGGCGATGCCAACGCAAAGAGCAACTGGTGGGGAAGCGGACGAGTCGACCACAGGGGGGAGGAATTTGCGGGCGCTCTGGAAGACCTTGGCCTGCAGATACTCAACAACGGCAACACCCCGACATTCGACACCTGGCGGGGTGGTCGACGCTACACAAGCTGCGTCGACGTGACTGCCTGCACGACGGACCTGCTCAACCTGGTGGCAAACTGGAGAGTGATCCAGGATCTCTCGAGCTCGGACCACAACGGCATCGCCCTCGACATCCACCTGAGGAGGGCGAAAGGGATGCACGTACAACGGACCACAAGACTCTTCAATACTAAAAAGGCAAACTGGGACCAGTTCCACTCGGAACTGGCCCAGCGCAAAATTCTTAACAACATAAATTTAGAAAACATACTCAAAATTCAAAACAAAGAAGATCTAGAGATTAAATTAGAGAAATATTTGGAAATTATTGAAGAGTCTTGTGGTCTGAGCATCCCTAAGAAAAAGGGTAGTGAAAAACTATCCTTGCCGTGGTGGTCCGAGGAACTCGAGAAGATGCGGAAGATGGTCACCACCAGGAAGCGCAGGACCTGGTGTGCAGCGCCAGTCCGTCGTGCGAAAGTCGTCGCTGAGTATCTGCAGGCAAAAGAGGAGTATGAGGCCGCCGCGAAAAAAGCCCAGGTCGCGAGCTGGCAGGACTTCTGTGGGAAGCAGGACAAGGAAGGGGTGTGGCAGGGCGTCTACAGGGTGTTGGGAAAAACTGCCACTCGGCAGGAGGACCCACCCCTGGTGAAGGACGGGAAGGAGATGTCCCAGGCGGAATCCGCGCAGCTGTTGGCGGACACCTTCTACCCGGAGGACCTGGAGTCTGAGGACAATGCCGACCACCGCGAGACCAGAGCAAAGGCCGAGCACGTAAATGGCTGGGCAGATGATGAACAACATGACCCGCCATTTACGTTGCACGAACTGAAGTCCGCGGTGGAAAGCTTTGACCCTAAGAAGGCCCCCGGGTCGGATGGTTTAACCGCCGACATCTGCAGCCAGGTCATCTCCAAAGACCCCGTTCTTCACTTAGCCCTGCTCAACAAGTGCCTGGAATTGTCCTGCTTCCCACGCGCCTGGAAGGAAGCCACGGTAGTCGTCCTGCGAAAACCCGGCAAGGACGACTACCGTGACTCCAAGGCTTACCGGCCCATTGGACTCCTCTCAGTGATGGGTAAGATCTACGAGAAGATGTTGGTCCGAAGGATGCAATGGCACCTGATTCCCCGGATGAGTACTCGCCAGTACGGATTCATGCCCCAGAAGAGCACCGAGGACTCCCTCTATGACCTAATGCAGCACATCCGTGGTAACCTAGCCGACAAGAGGCTGGTTACCATGGTGTCGCTGGACATAGAGGGAGCCTTCGATAGCGCCTGGTGGCCTGCGATCCGAGTCCGTCTGGCTGAGGAACAGTGTCCGGTGAATCTAAGGCGTGTCATCGATAGCTATCTTTCGGACCGGAGGGTGAGGGTGAGGTACGCCGGTGAGGAGCACGCCAAGGGCACCCATAAGGGTTGCGTGCAAGGCTCCATCGGCGGACCCATCCTCTGGAACCTCCTTCTTGACCCATTGCTGAGAGGACTCCAAAGACGAGGCGACTATTGTCAGGCGTTCGCCGACGATGTCGTCCTCGTCTTCGCCGCTGACACGGCGCTGGAGGTGCAGAGGCATGCCAATGCCGCCCTCGAATATGTCCGGGAGTGGGGTGTCAAAAATAAGCTGAAGTTTGCTCCGCACAAGACCAAAGCGATGTTGCTCACACGGAAGCTTAAGTTTGACACGCCACTCCTGAACATGGGAGGGGTCGACATTGGCATGTCCGACGAGATCAAGATCTTGGGGCTCACGATTGACAGCAAACTCACGTTCAACGCCCATACCGCGAACATCTGTCGGAAGGCGTTGAACGTGTACAAGCAGTTGTCGCGAGCCGCCAAGATCAGCTGGGGACTCCACCCTGACGTCATCCGTGTGATCTACACGGCAGCGGTGGAGCCAGTGATCTCGTATGCCTCCAGCGCCTGGTCGGCGGCGACCAAGAAACTTGGAGTGCAGAGGCAGCTGAACGCAGTCCAGCGAGGATTCGCGCAGAAGTTGTGTGGGGCCTATCGCACCGTCTCCCTGAACGCGGCACTGGTGCTGGCTGGGATACTCCCTCTCGACCTCAGAATACAGGAGGCAGCCGCCCTGTACGAGGCAAAGAGAGGAGTCCCCCAGACAGTGCTAGGCGATCGGGAGATGGAGCGAAGAGTTGCCCCCACCGAAGCCCCGCATCCGGCAGTCCATATGTGCCTGGAGTTCGTGAGCCTGGTGGACCAGCAACAAGTGCAGGACCGCGTAGATCACGCGGTCCAAATATACACCGATGGCAGCAAGATTGAGGGCAAGGTCGGGGCCGCACTGTCTCTGATGAGCAGTGGGGCCGAGACTCGAGCCCTCAAACTCAAGCTGCCACCGCACTGCACGGTCTACCAGGCGGAACTCCTGGCCATATGCCAAGCCACGAGG
>CAXIUR010000005.1:7500-15000 GCA_964035505.1 Watsonalla cultraria
AACCTAACCTAACCTAACCTAACCTAACCTAACCTAACCTAACCTAACCTAACCTAACCTAACCTAACCTAACCTAACCTAACCTAACCTAACCTAACCTAACCTAACCTAACCTAACCTAACCTAACCTAACCTAACCTAACCTAACCTAACCTAACCTAACCTAACCTAACCTAACCTAACCTAACCTAACCTAACCTAACCTAACCTAACCTAACCTAACCTAACCTAACCTAACCTAACCTAACCTAACCTAACCTAACCTAACCTAACCTAACCTAACCTAACCTAACCTAACCTAACCTAACCTAACCTAACCTAACCTAACCTAACCTAACCTAACCTAACCTAACCTAACCTAACCTAACCTAACCTAACCTAACCTAACCTAACCTAACCTAACCTAACCTAACCTAACCTAACCTAACCTAACCTAACCTAACCTAACCTAACCTAACCTAACCTAACCTAACCTAACCTAACCTAACCTAACCTAACCTAACCTAACCTAACCTAACCTAACCTAACCTAACCTAACCTAACCTAACCTAACCTAACCTAACCTAACCTAACCTAACCTAACCTAACCTAACCTAACCTAACCTAACCTAACCTAACCTAACCTAACCTAACCTAACCTAACCTAACCTAACCTAACCTAACCTAACCTAACCTAACCTAACCTAACCTAACCTAACCTAACCTAACCTAACCTAACCTAACCTAACCTAACCTAACCTAACCTAACCTAACCTAACCTAACCTAACCTAACCTAACCTAACCTAACCTAACCTAACCTAACCTAACCTAACCTAACCTAACCTAACCTAACCTAACCTAACCTAACCTAACCTAACCTAACCTAACCTAACCTAACCTAACCTAACCTAACCTAACCTAACCTAACCTAACCTAACCTAACCTAACCTAACCTAACCTAACCTAACCTAACCTAACCTAACCTAACCTAACCTAACCTAACCTAACCTAACCTAACCTAACCTAACCTAACCTAACCTAACCTAACCTAACCTAACCTAACCTAACCTAACCTAACCTAACCTAACCTAACCTAACCTAACCTAACCTAACCTAACCTAACCTAACCTAACCTAACCTAACCTAACCTAACCTAACCTAACCTAACCTAACCTAACCTAACCTAACCTAACCTAACCTAACCTAACCTAACCTAACCTAACCTAACCTAACCTAACCTAACCTAACCTAACCTAACCTAACCTAACCTAACCTAACCTAACCTAACCTAACCTAACCTAACCTAACCTAACCTAACCTAACCTAACCTAACCTAACCTAACCTAACCTAACCTAACCTAACCTAACCTAACCTAACCTAACCTAACCTAACCTAACCTAACCTAACCTAACCTAACCTAACCTAACCTAACCTAACCTAACCTAACCTAACCTAACCTAACCTAACCTAACCTAACCTAACCTAACCTAACCTAACCTAACCTAACCTAACCTAACCTAACCTAACCTAACCTAACCTAACCTAACCTAACCTAACCTAACCTAACCTAACCTAACCTAACCTAACCTAACCTAACCTAACCTAACCTAACCTAACCTAACCTAACCTAACCTAACCTAACCTAACCTAACCTAACCTAACCTAACCTAACCTAACCTAACCTAACCTAACCTAACCTAACCTAACCTAACCTAACCTAACCTAACCTAACCTAACCTAACCTAACCTAACCTAACCTAACCTAACCTAACCTAACCTAACCTAACCTAACCTAACCTAACCTAACCTAACCTAACCTAACCTAACCTAACCTAACCTAACCTAACCTAACCTAACCTAACCTAACCTAACCTAACCTAACCTAACCTAACCTAACCTAACCTAACCTAACCTAACCTAACCTAACCTAACCTAACCTAACCTAACCTAACCTAACCTAACCTAACCTAACCTAACCTAACCTAACCTAACCTAACCTAACCTAACCTAACCTAACCTAACCTAACCTAACCTAACCTAACCTAACCTAACCTAACCTAACCTAACCTAACCTAACCTAACCTAACCTAACCTAACCTAACCTAACCTAACCTAACCTAACCTAACCTAACCTAACCTAACCTAACCTAACCTAACCTAACCTAACCTAACCTAACCTAACCTAACCTAACCTAACCTAACCTAACCTAACCTAACCTAACCTAACCTAACCTAACCTAACCTAACCTAACCTAACCTAACCTAACCTAACCTAACCTAACCTAACCTAACCTAACCTAACCTAACCTAACCTAACCTAACCTAACCTAACCTAACCTAACCTAACCTAACCTAACCTAACCTAACCTAACCTAACCTAACCTAACCTAACCTAACCTAACCTAACCTAACCTAACCTAACCTAACCTAACCTAACCTAACCTAACCTAACCTAACCTAACCTAACCTAACCTAACCTAACCTAACCTAACCTAACCTAACCTAACCTAACCTAACCTAACCTAACCTAACCTAACCTAACCTAACCTAACCTAACCTAACCTAACCTAACCTAACCTAACCTAACCTAACCTAACCTAACCTAACCTAACCTAACCTAACCTAACCTAACCTAACCTAACCTAACCTAACCTAACCTAACCTAACCTAACCTAACCTAACCTAACCTAACCTAACCTCACCCCCCCCGAAAAGATCGACCCCCCCACCGTGTCATCTGTGCGTCGTAGTATTGGGGAGTGGGAAGCGGGGACGTCGACCAAAACAGCCCCCGCGAACAAACCGCTGAACAGCACCTTCGCAGTGGTCACTGCAAGAAAATCCCTAGAACCGGCGGCTCCGGCGGGCCCACCAAAACCGAAAGCAAAGATGGCACCGGGCGGAAGTGCGTCGACGCTGGCTTCCGGGAGCCCGACGGAGAAGCCGGTTTACGCTGGTAGAGTTGCCGAGGCTAAAGCTTGCCTAACTAAAGCAAAGCTAAACCTGGGTAACTCGCGGAACCTTAAGACGGACATTAAGGAAGCGGTTACCCAGGCCCTCGAGCGGCTCTACCAGCTAGTCAAGGAGGCGGAGGGTGAGAGGATGAAGGAGAAGGGAAAGGAGAAGATCGTAAGGGGGGCCAAGGTCACGGAAGAGGAATTGCCGCAGCCGCAGGTGAAGGATAATGGAAAGGAGGGACTGGACTTGGCCAAACAGCTAGAGGAGCATGGAAGGCTCATCAAGGAGAGCAGCGAGAGGATGGAGAAGCTGCACTCCCTGATGGAGCGCGTCTCTGCCTCGTCCGTGGAGAGGGCCAGCTATGCGAGTGTGGCGGCGGCAGGACCCCAGAAGGGAGTCCCGACTCCAGCCGCGCTGCACTCCGTAGTGGTCACCTCCGCGAACGAGAAAGAGACGGGAGAGGAGGTCCTGACCCAGATCCGCCAAGCCATTAATGCCAAGGATGGCTGGGTAAAGGTGGATCGGGTCAGGAAGGCCAAGGACAGGAAGGTGATCGTCGGCTGCGGCAGCCTCGAGGAGAGGGAGAAGGTGAAGGAGCGCCTGCAAAAAGGATCGAAGGGTCGACTCGTAGTGGAGGAGGTCCGGAACAAGGACCCGCTCCTGATTCTGAAGGACGTGCTGTCGTACAACAGCGACGACGACGTCATAAACGCCCTTCAGAGTCAGAACCGGGACCTGTTCGAGGGCCTCAAAAAGGAGGACGTCCGGCTGGAGGTCCGCTTTCGAAGGAAAGCGCGGAACCCCCATGCCGGACACGTGGTTATGCGGGTGTCCCCAGCAATCTGGTCGAGAGTAGTCGAGGCCGGGGCGCTGCACGTCGACCTACAAAAGGTCAAAGCGGAGGACTACTCTCCGCTCGTGCAGTGCTCCATGTGCCTCGGCTACGGGCACGGGCGGCGGTTCTGCAAAGAGACCGTCGTCAAGTGTAGCCATTGCGGGGGCGCCCACACGAAGTCCCAATGCGCTGACTGGCTCTCCAATGCAGCCCCACGATGCTGCAACTGCAGCAGCGCCAAGCTGGACCAGACCGAGCACAACGCGTTCAGCTCGGAGTGTCCAGTGAGGCGCAAGTGGGATGCATTGGCTAGGGCCAGTGTAGCGTATTGCTAAGGGCACCACGGCGGACCCCACCAGTAGCAAACCGATCAGGATGGTCCAGGCCAACCTCCAGCGGAAGAACCTCGCCACGAGCGAACTTCTGCTGGAGATGGTCAACCGAAAGCTGGACGTCGCGTTGCTCCAGGAGCCCTATGTGGGTGGAGCTCGAAGTATGAAAAATCACAGGGGCGCTAGGATCTTCCAGAACGCTGGACACGGGGAGGGCACTGTAAAGGCGGCAATCGCCGTCCTGAACCACGACTTGGACGTCATACAGTGCCCAAAACTCACCACCAACAACATCGTGGTGGTGAGGATCCGTACCAGCGCCTGGGAGATCACAGTCGTCTCCTACTACTTCGAGCCAGACCAGCCCATAGGGCCATACCTGGAGCACCTGGACGAGATCATCAGCCAGCTCGGGCCAGGATCCATCCTGATCGGAGGAGATGCAAATGCAAAAAGCAGCTGGTGGGGAAGCGGACGAGTCGACCCACGGGGGGAGGAATTTGCAGGCACTCTCGAAGACCTAGGCCTGCAGGTACTCAACGACGGCGACACCCCGACCTTTGACACCTGGCGGGGTGGTCAACGATTCTCCAGCCATGTTGACGTGACGGCCTGCTCATCGGATCTGCTCAACTTGGTGGAGGACTGGAGAATCCAGGAAAGCCTCACGAGCTCGGACCACAACGGCATTACTTTCAGCATCAGACTGAAGAGAGCCAAGGGGATGCACATTCATAGGACCACAAGACTCTATAACACCAAAAAGGCAAACTGGGACCAGCTTCACTCGAAGCTGGCCCAGCTAAAAGCCACAAACAAAATTAATACAATAGAAATTCAAAAAATTCAAAATAAACACAAATTGGAAACATTTTTAGAAACTTATTTAGGTCTTGTTACAGAGTCTTGTGGTTTATGCATCCCCAAAAAGGTAATGAAGGAAAATCTTACCTTGCCGTGGTGGTCCGAGGATCTCGAGAGGATGAAGAAGGAGGTCTCCACCAAGAGGCGCAGGATCCGATGCGCAGCGCCAGTCAGGAGAAGCAGAGTCGTCGATGAGTACCTGCAGGCAAAAGAGGGCTACGAAGCCGCAGCAAAGAGAGCTCAGACGGAGAGCTGGAAGAGCTTCTGTGGGAAGCAGGACAAGGAAGGGGTGTGGCAGGGCATCTACAGGGTGTTGGGGAAAACTGCCTCTAGGCAGGAGGACCAACCCCTGGTGAAGGACGGGAAGGAGATGTCCCAGGCGGAATCCGCGCAGTTGTTGGCGGATACATTCTACCCGGAGGACCTTGTGAGCGAGGATAATGCTGACCACCGTCGGACTCGAGCAACAGCCGAGCACGTAAACGGCTCGGCACATGATGAACAACATGATCCGCCGTTTACGTTGCACGAGCTGAAGTCCGCGGTGGACAGCTTTGATCCGAAGAAGGCCCCCGGGTCGGACGGTTTTACCGCCGACATCTGCAGCCAGGTCATCTCCAAAGACCCCGAACTTCACCTTGCCCTGCTAAACAAATGCCTAGAATTGTCCTGCTTCCCACGAGTCTGGAAGGAGGCCACGGTGGTCGTCCTGCGAAAACCCGGCAAGGGCGACTACCGTGACTCCAAAGCGCACCGGCCGATTGGACTCCTCTCGGTAATGGGAAAGATCTTCGAGAAGATGGTGGTCCGAAGACTGCAATGGCACCTGATTCCCCGGATGAGTACTCGCCAGTACGGATTCATGCCCCAGAAGAGCACCGAGGACTCCCTCTATGACCTAATGCAGCACATCCGTGGTAACCTAGCCGACAAGAGGCTGGTTACCATGGTGTCGCTGGACATAGAGGGAGCCTTCGATAGCGCCTGGTGGCCTGCGATCCGGGTCCGTCTGGCTGAGGAAAAGTGTCCGGTGAATCTTAGGCGTGTCATTGACAGCTATCTTTCGGACCGAACCGTGAGGGTGAGGTACGCCGGTGAGGAGTACGCCAAGAGCACCCACAAGGGTTGCGTACAAGGCTCCATCGGCGGCCCCACCCTCTGGAACCTACTCCTCGACCCATTGCTGAGAGGACTCCAACACCGGGGCGACTACGCCCAGGCTTACGCCGACGACGTAGTGCTGGTGTTCGCCGGCGACACGGCGCTGGAGGTACAGCGACGTGCCAACGCCGCCCTCGCGTATGTCCGGGAGTGGGGTGTCAAAAACAAGCTGAAGTTCGCGCCACAAAAAACGAAAGCAATGCTGCTGACGCGGAAGCTGAAGTTTGACACACCACTCCTGAGCATGGGCGGGGTCGACATTGGCATGTCGGATGAGATAAAGATCTTGGGGCTCACTATAGACAGAAAACTGAAGTTCAACGCCCACACCTCGAACATCTGTAGGAGGGCGTTGAACCTATACAAGCAGTTGTCTCGAGCCGCCAAGGTCAGCTGGGGCCTCCACCCGGACGTGATCCGTGTCATATACACGGCCGCGGTGGAGCCAGTTATCTCATACGCCTCCAGCGCCTGGGCGCCGGCGACGAAAAAACTTGGAGTGCAGAAGCAGCTGAACGCAGTCCAACGAGGTTTCGCGCAGAAGCTGAGTGGGGCCTATCGCACCGTCTCCCTGAACGCGGCACTAGTGCTGGCTGGGATACTACCCCTCGACCTCAGAATACAGGAGGCAGCCGCCCTGTACGAGGCGAAGAGGGGAGTTCCCCAGACAGTGCTGGGCGATCGGGAGATGGAGCGGCGAGTGGCCCCCACAGAAGCTCCGCATCCGGCCGAACATTTGAGCCTGGAGTTCGTGAGCCTGGTGGACCAGCAACAAGTGCAAGACCGCGTACACCACGCGGTCCAGATATACACAGATGGCAGTAAGATTGAGGGCAAGGTCGGGGCCGCACTGACCCTGATGAGCAGTGGGGTCGAGACTCGAGCCCTCAAACTCAAGCTGCCATCGCACTGCACGGTCTACCAGGCGGAACTCCTGGCCATATGCAAGGCCACGAGGATTTTCCTCCAATGCGGGAGCGACAGCTGCGCGATCCTCAGCGACTCGCGTTCGGCTCTGGAAACGCTGGTCAACGCTAGTTCCCCTCACCCCCTGGCTGTGGAAGCACGCCACAACATCCGGCTCGCCAAACTCCAGAACAGGGAAGTATCCCTGTTCTGGATCAAAGCACATGCGGGGCTTGAGGGGAACGAGCGAGCGGACCAGCTGGCCAAGGAAGCTGCTCTGCACTCCAAGAAGAAACCAGACTATGACGGGTGCCCGGTTTCATTCGTCAAGCGAGAGCTTCGCGAGCGCTCGCTTGACGAATGGAACCGGAGATACAAGTCCGGCTCAACAGCTGCCGTAACCAAAACGTTCCTTCCCGACGCTGTGGAGGCGTACAGGATTGTCCGACAGCTCCGCCCAGCG
>CAXIUR010000005.1:22500-77840 GCA_964035505.1 Watsonalla cultraria
ACCTAACCTAACCTAACCTAACCTAACCTAACCTAACCTAACCTAACCTAACCTAACCTAACCTAACCTAACCTAACCTAACCTAACCTAACCTAACCTAACCTAACCTAACCTAACCTAACCTAACCTAACCTAACCTAACCTAACCTAACCTAACCTAACCTAACCTAACCTAACCTAACCTAACCTAACCTAACCTAACCTAACCTAACCTAACCTAACCTAACCTAACCTAACCTAACCTAACCTAACCTAACCTAACCTAACCTAACCTAACCTAACCTAACCTAACCTAACCTAACCTAACCTAACCTAACCTAACCTAACCTAACCTAACCTAACCTAACCTAACCTAACCTAACCTAACCTAACCTAACCTAACCTAACCTAACCTAACCTAACCTAACCTAACCTAACCTAACCTAACCTAACCTAACCTAACCTAACCTAACCTAACCTAACCTAACCTAACCTAACCTAACCTAACCTAACCTAACCTAACCTAACCTAACCTAACCTAACCTAACCTAACCTAACCTAACCTAACCTAACCTAACCTAACCTAACCTAACCTAACCTAACCTAACCTAACCTAACCTAACCTAACCTAACCTAACCTAACCTAACCTAACCTAACCTAACCTAACCTAACCTAACCTAACCTAACCTAACCTAACCTAACCTAACCTAACCTAACCTAACCTAACCTAACCTAACCTAACCTAACCTAACCTAACCTAACCTAACCTAACCTAACCTAACCTAACCTAACCTAACCTAACCTAACCTAACCTAACCTAACCTAACCTAACCTAACCTAACCTAACCTAACCTAACCTAACCTAACCTAACCTAACCTAACCTAACCTAACCTAACCTAACCTAACCTAACCTAACCTAACCTAACCTAACCTAACCTAACCTAACCTAACCTAACCTAACCTAACCTAACCCATAGAATTAACAACTAAAACCTTAAGAAAACACAATTTAAATTGCATACATATTAGTTTGTACATCTAGTTGATACATATAAACAGTTTTTACGCGGAAATATAAAGTTAAATTTTTTATTTTGGTAGTAGATACACCAAAAAAGTTGCGTTATAATCCGTTTTCTAAATCTCCCGGCGGCTTCCCAGCTTCCATCTTTGGCTCCGAAGTGCTCCTCGCTCGTACCTGAAACATAAAAAAGAAATTAGTAAAATTGCGTGACGCGTAATTACTTATATTAATTATCGCTAATTAACATAAAGGTGGTGCTGGAATCGAGTTCGAAACGCTCATTCTAGTGTTTATACACCCACCAAAGTCCATTAAGACACTTTTCAGTAGAATCCGAGCCCTCAGCAAAAAGTTAAAATTCAAATATAATTACGTCATTGAAAAATTATTAATTCAAATCTTCCAAAATCTGACCAAATTTTTATAGGGACCTCTTCCTTTGGCTCAGAGAATAACATTGCTAAAGTTTTCACTTCGATTCCGTGAGAAAAAATCGAAAAAAACCCGCCCACCCACCCGGTCTCGATTCGCTAGGCTGGCTAAGTCGCTTGGGCAAATAGCCAACTTCGCCAAAAGTCGGCGTAGCGAGTTGATTTTGGTCTCGTTCGACGCGGACGGACGCCAGGATGACCACCCAGCAGAGAGACAGGTCACTCCATGCTTCCCAGACTTCCCTGGCCGGGATTAACGTCGACTCAGACTCGGAGGAGTTCCGCGACGCAACGAACGCCCCTCAAACGGCCGATTCAGCCTCCAACGCCCTCGCGCGCATCTTGGAGGAGGCTGCATCCCTCACCCCGGTCCCGGTCCCGAACTCGGCAGCCCCGGCAGTGCCGGCGGGCGCACCGAAGCCGAAACCGAAGGTGACACAGACCCAAAGTGCACCGACGCAGGCGTTCGGGAGCCCGTCGGAGAAGCCTGTCTACGCTGGTAGAGTCGCCGAGGCTAAAGCGTGCCTAACTAAAGCTAAGCTCAACCTGGGTAACTCTCGGAACTTGAAAACCGATATCAAGGAGAACGTTACCCAGGCAATCGAGCGGCTCTACCAGCTGGTCAAGGAGGCCGAAGCCGGAACCGGGAAAGGAGAGGGACCAGCGAAAAGGAAGAAGGAGGAGCGACCGCCGGCCCAGGAAAAGGAGAAGGAGAAAGAAAAGGAGAGGGAATTAGGAAACAAGGAAAGGGATTTGGCCAAAGTGATAGAGGAGCACACAAGGTTAATGAAAGAGAGCAGTGAGGAGATGAGGAGATTGAAGGAGCAGTTGGTAGTCTCGGTCTCGTCCTTCGAGAGAGCCTCATATGCGAGTGTGGCGGCGGCAGGACCCCAGAGGGGGGTCCCGACTCACGCCCCGCTGCACTCCATTGTGGTTACCTCGAGGGATGACACCGAGACTGGCGACCAGGTGTTGACCCACATCCGCGATGCGATTAACGCAAAGGATGGGTGGGTCAAAGTAGAAAAAGTGCGAAAGGCCAAAGACCGTAAGGTGATTGTGGGGTGCGGCAGTGTGGAAGAGAGGGATAAGGTGAAGGAGCGCCTGCAGAAGGAAGCGAGTGGTCGACTCGTCGTCGAAGAGGTCCGAAACAAGGACCCGCTTCTGGTTTTGAGGGACGTGCTGTCCTACAACAGCGACACGGACATCGTGAACGCCCTTCAGAACCAGAATCGGGACCTGTTTGCGGGCCTCAAAAAGGAGGACGTCCGGCTGGAGGTCCGCTTTCGGAGGAAAGCGCGGAACCCCCATGCCGGACACGTGGTGCTACGGGTCTCCCCAGCGGTATGGACCAGAGTAGTCGAGGCGGGAGCGGTGCACGTCGACCTACAAAAGGTCAAAGCGGAGGACCACTCTCCGCTCGTGCAGTGCTCCCAATGCCTCGGCTACGGGCACGGGCGGCGGCTCTGCAAAGAGACCGTCGTCAAGTGTAGCCACTGCGGGGGGGCCCACATGAAATCGGAATGCGCCGACTGGCTCGCCAAGGCTGTCCCACGGTGCTGTAACTGCACCAGCGCCAAGCTGGACCAAACTGAGCACAATGCTTTTAGCTCGGAGTGTCCGGTGAGGCGCAAGTGGGACGCCTTGGCCCGGGCCAGTGTGGCGTATTGCTGAGGGCACCACGGCGGACCCCACCAGCAGCAAGCCACTCAGGATAGCTCAGGCTAATCTCCAGCGGAAGAATCTTGCAACTTGCGAGCTTCTGCTGGAGATGGAGAAGCGAAACCTCGACATTGCGTTGCTCCAGGAACCCTACGTGGGCGGGGCTCGAAGTATGAAGAATCACAGGGGCGCTAGGATCTTCCAGAAAACTGGTCACGGGGAGGGCACTGTAAAGGCGGCGATTGCCGTCGTCAATCATGACCTCGACGTCATACAGTGCCCGAAACTCACCACCGACAACATCGTGGTGGTGAGGATCCGAACCAGTGCCTGGAAGATCACAGTCGTCTCCTATTACTTCGAGCCCGACAAACCCATAGGGCCATACCTGGAGCACCTTACTTCAATTGTCGAGGAGCTTGGGCCTGATGCAATCCTGATTGGTGGCGATGCCAACGCAAAGAGCAACTGGTGGGGAAGCGGACGAGTCGACCACAGGGGGGAGGAATTTGCGGGCGCTCTGGAAGACCTTGGCCTGCAGATACTCAACAACGGCAACACCCCGACATTCGACACCTGGCGGGGTGGTCGACGCTACACAAGCTGCGTCGACGTGACTGCCTGCACGACGGACCTGCTCAACCTGGTGGCAAACTGGAGAGTGATCCAGGATCTCTCGAGCTCGGACCACAACGGCATCGCCCTCGACATCCACCTGAGGAGGGCGAAAGGGATGCACGTACAACGGACCACAAGACTCTTCAATACTAAAAAGGCAAACTGGGACCAGTTCCACTCGGAACTGGCCCAGCGCAAAATTCTTAACAACATAAATTTAGAAAACATACTCAAAATTCAAAACAAAGAAGATCTAGAGATTAAATTAGAGAAATATTTGGAAATTATTGAAGAGTCTTGTGGTCTGAGCATCCCTAAGAAAAAGGGTAGTGAAAAACTATCCTTGCCGTGGTGGTCCGAGGAACTCGAGAAGATGCGGAAGATGGTCACCACCAGGAAGCGCAGGACCTGGTGTGCAGCGCCAGTCCGTCGTGCGAAAGTCGTCGCTGAGTATCTGCAGGCAAAAGAGGAGTATGAGGCCGCCGCGAAAAAAGCCCAGGTCGCGAGCTGGCAGGACTTCTGTGGGAAGCAGGACAAGGAAGGGGTGTGGCAGGGCGTCTACAGGGTGTTGGGAAAAACTGCCACTCGGCAGGAGGACCCACCCCTGGTGAAGGACGGGAAGGAGATGTCCCAGGCGGAATCCGCGCAGCTGTTGGCGGACACCTTCTACCCGGAGGACCTGGAGTCTGAGGACAATGCCGACCACCGCGAGACCAGAGCAAAGGCCGAGCACGTAAATGGCTGGGCAGATGATGAACAACATGACCCGCCATTTACGTTGCACGAGCTGAAGTCCGCGGTGGAAAGCTTTGACCCTAAGAAGGCCCCCGGGTCGGATGGTTTAACCGCCGACATCTGCAGCCAGGTCATCTCCAAAGACCCCGTTCTTCACTTAGCCCTGCTCAACAAGTGCCTGGAATTGTCCTGCTTCCCACGCGCCTGGAAGGAAGCCACGGTAGTCGTCCTGCGAAAACCCGGCAAGGACGACTACCGTGACTCCAAGGCTTACCGGCCCATTGGACTCCTCTCAGTGATGGGTAAGATCTACGAGAAGATGTTGGTCCGAAGGATGCAATGGCACCTGATTCCCCGGATGAGTACTCGCCAGTACGGATTCATGCCCCAGAAGAGCACCGAGGACTCCCTCTATGACCTAATGCAGCACATCCGTGGTAACCTAGCCGACAAGAGGCTGGTTACCATGGTGTCGCTGGACATAGAGGGAGCCTTCGATAGCGCCTGGTGGCCTGCGATCCGAGTCCGTCTGGCTGAGGAACAGTGTCCGGTGAATCTAAGGCGTGTCATCGATAGCTATCTTTCGGACCGGAGGGTGAGGGTGAGGTACGCCGGTGAGGAGCACGCCAAGGGCACCCATAAGGGTTGCGTGCAAGGCTCCATCGGCGGACCCATCCTCTGGAACCTCCTTCTTGACCCATTGCTGAGAGGACTCCAAAGACGAGGCGACTATTGTCAGGCGTTCGCCGACGATGTCGTCCTCGTCTTCGCCGCTGACACGGCGCTGGAGGTGCAGAGGCATGCCAATGCCGCCCTCGAATATGTCCGGGAGTGGGGTGTCAAAAATAAGCTGAAGTTTGCTCCGCACAAGACCAAAGCGATGTTGCTCACACGGAAGCTTAAGTTTGACACGCCACTCCTGAACATGGGAGGGGTCGACATTGGCATGTCCGACGAGATCAAGATCTTGGGGCTCACGATTGACAGCAAACTCACGTTCAACGCCCATACCGCGAACATCTGTCGGAAGGCGTTGAACGTGTACAAGCAGTTGTCGCGAGCCGCCAAGATCAGCTGGGGACTCCACCCTGACGTCATCCGTGTGATCTACACGGCAGCGGTGGAGCCAGTGATCTCGTATGCCTCCAGCGCCTGGTCGGCGGCGACCAAGAAACTTGGAGTGCAGAGGCAGCTGAACGCAGTCCAGCGAGGATTCGCGCAGAAGTTGTGTGGGGCCTATCGCACCGTCTCCCTGAACGCGGCACTGGTGCTGGCTGGGATACTCCCTCTCGACCTCAGAATACAGGAGGCAGCCGCCCTGTACGAGGCAAAGAGAGGAGTCCCCCAGACAGTGCTAGGCGATCGGGAGATGGAGCGAAGAGTTGCCCCCACCGAAGCCCCGCATCCGGCAGTCCATATGTGCCTGGAGTTCGTGAGCCTGGTGGACCAGCAACAAGTGCAGGACCGCGTAGATCACGCGGTCCAAATATACACCGATGGCAGCAAGATTGAGGGCAAGGTCGGGGCCGCACTGTCTCTGATGAGCAGTGGGGCCGAGACTCGAGCCCTCAAACTCAAGCTGCCACCGCACTGCACGGTCTACCAGGCGGAACTCCTGGCCATATGCCAAGCCACGAGGCTTATCCTCCGATGCGGTGAGGCTCGCTGCGCGATCCTCAGCGACTCGCGTTCGGCCCTGGAAACCGTGGTCAACGCACGTTCCCTCCACCCCCTGGCTGTGGAAGCCAGGCACAACATCCGCCAAACCACACTCCAGAACAGGGAAGTCTCCCTGTTCTGGATAAAAGCACATGCGGGGTTGGAAGGGAACGAGCGAGCGGACCAGTTGGCCAAAGAAGCTGCCCTGCACTCTAAGAAGAGGCCGGACTATGACGGGTGCCCGGTTTCGTTCGTCAAGCGAGAGCTGCGCAAGCACTCGCTTGACGAATGGAACCGGAGGTATAAAGCCGGCGATACGGCCGGGGTTACCAAGGCGTTCTTCCCCGACGCTGTGGAGGCGTACAGGATTGTCCGACAGCTCCGCCCAGCGGGCGTGTTGACGCAGGTGCTCACTGGGCACGGTGGGTTCTCTCAATACTTGCACAGATTCAAGTGTAAAGAGGACCCATCGTGCTTCTGTGAGCCGGGCGTGAGCCAAACCGTCGGACACATCCTCGCCGAGTGCCCAGCTTTCGGGAAAGAACGCTTTGAGGCGGAACAGGAGATGGGAGAGAGTATTGTGGACGAGTCATTGGGGAAGTTGATAAGAGGAAGGGATACCCAAAAAATTTTTGTAAATTATAGTATAAAGGTAGCGACTATTGTCGCTACCAGAAATAAGTAAAAATTAAATAGCTCAATTTAAGAATATATACAATTTAAATAAGAATTAATACATTTATAAGTAGAAACAGCAAGAAGCATAAATAGGTAAAATATTAGAATTCGCACAAAGTTTTGGAACACACACACATGGAAATTAGTAAAGAACAAAGTACATCAACGTCGTTATATAGTAAAAATAATAAATAAAAGTTAAACAAGATCCCTGAGTAAGTTCAGGGGAGACACAAGAAAGGCCTCCAGGGCCGCAAAAAAAAAAAAAAAAAAAAAAAAAAAAAAAAAAAAAACCTAACCTAACCTAACCTAACCTAACCTAACCTAACCTAACCTAACCTAACCTAACCTAACCTAACCTAACCTAACCTAACCTAACCTAACCTAACCTAACCTAACCTAACCTAACCTAACCTAACCTAACCTAACCTAACCTAACCTAACCTAACCTAACCTAACCTAACCTAACCTAACCTAACCTAACCTAACCTAACCTAACCTAACCTAACCTAACCTAACCTAACCTAACCTAACCTAACCTAACCTAACCTAACCTAACCTAACCTAACCTAACCTAACCTAACCTAACCTAACCTAACCTAACCTAACCTAACCTAACCTAACCTAACCTAACCTAACCTAACCTAACCTAACCTAACCTAACCTAACCTAACCTAACCTAACCTAACCTAACCTAACCTAACCTAACCTAACCTAACCTAACCTAACCTAACCTAACCTAACCTAACCTAACCTAACCTAACCTAACCTAACCTAACCTAACCTAACCTAACCTAACCTAACCTAACCTAACCTAACCTAACCTAACCTAACCTAACCTAACCTAACCTAACCTAACCTAACCTAACCTAACCTAACCTAACCTAACCTAACCTAACCTAACCTAACCTAACCTAACCTAACCTAACCTAACCTAACCTAACCTAACCTAACCTAACCTAACCTAACCTAACCTAACCTAACCTAACCTAACCTAACCTAACCTAACCTAACCTAACCTAACCTAACCTAACCTAACCTAACCTAACCCAAGAACAATTTTTTCAAAAAACTTTTCAGTGTGTTTACTGCTGCTGGTAGCATTGCAGACTAGTCCTGAACATCGTCCGTGACGATTCTGTGACGCTCCGCCCCCGCACCTGAAAAATAAAGACTCTTTTCAAAATTAAATACCCCGATTTTTAGTAAAATTTTAATAAAAAATCCCTAATTAATTAAATTTGTTCTGAAGTTTCGCGCTTTTCGCTCCCCTTATACCCGGAGCACCCTACCGCAACCCCCTGCACGGTTTGCGCCCTTAAAAACCATCAAAAACGCGAAAACTCGCCCCCCCACCCACCCTTTCTCGATCCGGTAGGTAACCTCGGTTTGCCCCCGTGACACCGAAATCCGTCAAATCAACCGATTTTGCTGCGGTTTTCGGCGGGATAGGCTGCCTATCGGTCGATTAGACCTATCGGGGCATACCCGGACTAGTATCGCCTTAGATTTTAATTTTTATCCGACAAAAACGGTTTTCTGACCGGTTTTTAAGTAGTCCGTAAGCGACAAGTGTTTTTATTTACACCCCAGTCTGCCCTTATTGGCATAGGTTTAAGGTGACAAGTTGGTCGTCTTATTGGACACCACTTTTAGTGCATGCGTGTCCTATTTTGACCTAGATTTAAGTTTTAGTGACAATTTATTGACGATTTTCGCCTTATTGGGCTCAGATTCTGTTTTAATTTATTCTATTTGAATTTTGTGTGTCCTTATTGACAGTTGAGTTGCTCTATTGAGCGCTCGCCATACGTACCTGATTTTAAACATTAATTATTTTGTAACCTGACAGTCCCTATTGACTTTTTATCATTTTTAATCAATTAATTATTTAATTTATTTATTTGTTTGCCGATTTTAATCTATTTATTTAAAATGCTGCGTACCCCCGCCAAACCTGCGTCCAACAAGGACACCCTCCTCATCACCCCTCCCGAAACGACCGACGCCCCCACCGTCTCATCGGTGCGCCGTAGCATCGGCGAGTGGGAGGCCGGGACATCGACCCAGACAGGCCCAAAGAAACCCCTCAATAGCACCTTTGCGGTAGTTACCACCAAAAAACCCACTTCCGTCGCACCAGAACCGGCAGCTCCGGCGGGCCCAACGAAGGCGAAGGCGAAGATGGCACCGGGTGGAAGTGCATCGATGCAGACCTTCGGGAGCCCGACGGAGAAGCCCGTTTATGCTGGTAGGGTCGCCGAGGCTAAAGCTTGCCTATCTAAAGCAAAGCTAAGCCTGGGTAACTCTCGGAACTTGAAAACAGACATCAAGGAGAACGTTACCCAGGCAATCGAGCGGCTCTACCAGCTGGTCAAGGAGGCGGAAGCGGAGGTGGGAAGAAGGGGTAAAAAGGATATCGGGAAGGATATCGGGAGAGAGCTAAGGCTGGAGAAGGAAAACTCTAAGGAAGGTGAAAAGAAGGAAAATGGGAACAGGGAAGGGGAATTAATGAAGAGGATGGAGGAACAGGCAAAATTGATAGAGGCCAATACAGTGAAGATGGAGGAACTGAGGAACATCATGGAGAAGCATAGTGCCTCTGTCTCGTCACTGGAGAGGGCCACCTACGCGAGAGTAGTGGCAGCAGGGACCAGAAACCAAATCCCGGTACAAGCGCCACTGCACTCGGTGGTGATCTCCTCCAGAGACGAGACGGAGACAGGGGAAGAGGTCTTGACCCACGTCCGGGGCGCGATTAACGCGAAGGACGGGTGGGTCAAGGTTGACAGGATAAGGAAGGCCAAGGATAGGAAGATCATTGTAGGGTGTGGTACTAGAGAGGAAAGGGATAAGGTGAAGGAGCGCCTGCTCAAGGAGGGTAGTGGTCGGCTCGTCGTAGAAGAGGTCCAAAATAAGGACCCGCTTCTGGTTTTGAAGGACGTGCTGTCGTACAACAGCGACGACGACGTCTTAAACGCCCTTCGAAACCAGAACCGGGGCCTTTTCGAGGGCCTCAAGAAGGAGGAGGTCCGGCTGGAGGTCCGCTTTCGGAAGAAAGCGAGGAACCCCCACGCCGGACATGTGGTGCTACGGGCCTCCCCCGCGATATGGTCGAGAGTAGTCGAGGCTGGAGCGGTGCACGTCGACCTGCAAAAGGTCAAAGCGGAGGACCACTCTCCGCTCGTGCAGTGCTCCCAATGCCTCGGCTACGGGCACGGGCGGCGGCTCTGCAAAGAGACCGTCGTCAAGTGTAGCCACTGCGGGGGGGCCCACATGAAGTCAGAATGCGCTGACTGGCTCGCCAAAGCGCCCCCATCGTGCATTAATTGCACGCGCGCCAAACTGGACCAGACCGAGCACAATGCCTTTAGCTCGGAGTGTCCAGTAAGGTGCAAATGGGACGCTTTGGCCCGGGCCAGTGTGGCGTATTGCTGAGGGCACCACAGCGGACCCCACCAGTAGCAAACCCATCAGGATAGCCCAGGCCAACCTCCAGCGGAAGAACCTCGCCACGAGTGAACTTCTGCTGGAGATGGATCGCAGGAAGCTGGACATCGCCTTGCTCCAGGAACCCTACGTGGGCGGGGCTCGAAGTATGAGGAGTCATAGGGGAGCTAGGATCTTCCAGAACACTGGACACGGGGAGGGCACTGTAAAGGCGGCAATTGCCGTCTTTAACCATGACCTGGATGTCATACAGTGCCCAAAACTCACCACCAACAACATCGTGGTGGTGAGGATCCGTACCAGTGCCTGGGAGATCACAGTAGTCTCCTACTACTTCGAGCCAGACCAGCCCATAGGGCCATACCTGGAGCACCTCGAGGCGATAGCTGAACAGCTCGGGCCCGGATCTATCCTGATCGGGGGAGACGCAAATGCGAAAAGCAGCTGGTGGGGAAGCGGTCGAGCCGACCACCGAGGAGAAGAGTTTGCAGGCGCTCTTGAAGACCTGGGCCTGCAGGTACTCAATGACGGCGACACCCCGACCTTCGACACCTGGCGGGGTGGTCAACACTACTCGAGCCACGTTGACGTGACGGCCTGCACTACGGACCTGCTCAATCTGGTGGAGGACTGGAGAGTTCTAGAGGATCTCACGAGCTCGGACCACAACGGCATTACCTTTAGCATAAGGCTAAAGAGGGCGAAAGGGATGCATGTAAGTAGGACCACAAGACTCTACAACACGAAAAATGTAGACTGGGACCAGTTTCGCGAGAAACTGGCCCAGCTCAAACAAGAACATAAAATTAATAAAATCGAAATTGATAAAATTACAACAGCACAAGTTTTAGAGACATATTTGGCAAAATATTTAGATGCAGTAACAGAGTCTTGTGGTCAATGCATCCCTAAAAAGAAGAGTAAGGAGAAGCTTACCATGCCGTGGTGGTCCGAGGAACTCGCAGAGATGAAGAAGAGAGTCACCACCAGAAAGCGCAGGATCCGATGTGCAGCGCCAGTCCGAAGAGCGAAAGTCGTCAATGAGTACCTGCAGGCGAAGGAGGAGTACCACGCCGCGGCTCAAAAAGCCCAGACAGAGAGTTGGAAGGACTTCTGTGGGAAGCAGGACAGGGAAGGGGTGTGGCAGGGCATATACAGGGTGCTGGGGAAAACTGCCACCAGGCAGGAGGACCCGCCCTTAGTGAAGAACGGGAAAGAGATGACCCAGGCGGAGTCCGCGCAGTTGTTGGCGGACACCTTCTACCCGGAGGACCTGGAGTCGGAGGATAACGCTGACCACCGTCGGACCAGAGCAAAGGCCGAGCACGTAAATGGCTGGGCCAATGATGAACAATTGGACCCGCCATTTACGTTACACGAGCTGAAGTCCGCGGTGGAAAGCTTCGATCCCAAAAAGGCCCCCGGGTCGGACGGTTTTACCGCCGACATCTGCAGCCAGGTCATCTCCCAAGACCCCGAACTTCACCTTGCCCTGCTAAACAAGTGCCTTGAACTGTCCTGCTTCCCAAGCACCTGGAAAGAGGCCACGGTAGTCGTCCTGCGAAAACCCGGCAAGGACGACTACCGTGACTCCAAAGCATACCGGCCCATAGGGCTCCTCTCAGTGATGGGGAAGATCTTCGAGAAGATGGTGGTCCGAAGGTTGCAATGGCACCTGATTCCCCGGATGAGTACTCGCCAGTACGGATTCATGCCCCAGAAGAGCACCGAGGACTCCCTCTATGACCTGATGCGTCAGATCCGTGGTAACCTAGCTGACAAGAAGCTGGTTACCATGGTGTCGCTGGACATAGAGGGAGCCTTCGATAGCGCCTGGTGGCCTGCGATCCGAGTCCGACTGGCTGAGGAAAAGTGTCCGGTGAATATCAGGAGGCTGTTAGACAGCTACCTTCGGGACCGGAAGGTCAGGGTGAGGTACGCCGGTGAGGAGCACGCCAAAAGCACCCATAAGGGATGCGTGCAGGGCTCCATCGGCGGACCCATCCTGTGGAACCTTCTTCTCGACCCATTGCTGAGAGGACTCCAAGGACGAGGCGATTATTGCCAGGCGTATGCCGACGATGTCGTCCTCGTCTTTGCCGATGACACGGCGCTGGAGGTCCAGAGACGTGCCAATGCCGCCCTCGAGTATGTTCGGGAGTGGGGTGTCAAAAACAAGCTGAAGTTCGCGCCGCACAAGACAAAGGCTATGCTGCTGACGCGGAAGCTGAAGTTTGACACACCACTCCTGCGCATGGGAGGGGTCGACATTGGCATGTCCGACGAGATCAAGATCTTGGGGCTCACGATTGACAAGAAGCTTACGTTCAACGCCCACACCGCGAACATCTGTCGGAGGGCGTTGAACATCTATAAGCAGTTGTCGCGAGCCGCCAAGATCAGCTGGGGACTCCACCCTGACGTTATCCGTGTGATCTACACGGCAGCGGTGGAGCCAGTGATCTCGTACGCCTCCAGCGCCTGGTCGTCGGCAACCAAGAAACTTGGAGTGCAGAGGCAGCTGAACGCAGTCCAGAGAGGATTCGCGCAGAAGTTGTGTGGGGCCTATCGCACCGTCTCCCTGAACGCGGCACTGGTGCTGGCTGGGATACTACCTCTCGACCTCAAGATACAGGAGGCAGCCGCCCTGTATGAGGCAAAGAGAGGAGTTCCCCAGACAGCGCTAGGCGATCGGGAGGTGGAGCGAAGGGTTGCCCCCGCCGAAGCCCCGCATCCGGCAGAGCATATGAGCCTGGAGTTCATGTGCCTGGTGGACCAACAGCAAGTGCAAGACCGCGTACATCACGCGGTCCAAGTGTACACGGATGGCAGCAAGATTGAGGGCAAGGTCGGGGCCGCACTTTCTTTGAGAAGAAGTGGGGTCGAGACTCGAGCCCTCAAACTTAAGCTGCCATCGCACTGCACGGTCTACCAGGCGGAACTCCTGGCCATATGTCACGCCACGAGGTTGATCCTCGGATGCGGTGAGGCTCGCTGCGCGATCCTCAGCGACTCGCGTTCCGCCTTGGAGACGCTGGTCAGCGCGACATCCCCCCACCCCCTGGCTGTAGAAGCCCGGCGTAACATCCGCCAATGCACACTCCAGAACAGGGAAGTCTCCCTGTTCTGGATCAAAGCACACGCGGGGTTGGAGGGGAACGAGCGCGCGGACCAGCTGGCCAAGGAAGCTGCTCTGCACTCCAAGAAGAGGCCGGAGTATGACGGGTGCCCGGTTTCATTCGTCAAGCGAGAGCTACGCAAGCACTCGCTTGACGAATGGAACCGGAGATATAAAACCGGTACAACCGCACGGGTCACCAGGACGTTCCTTCCCGACGCAGAGGAGGCGTACAGGATTGTCCGACAGCTCCGCCCACGGGGCGTGTTGACGCAGTTGCTGACGGGGCACGGTGGGTTCTCAGAATACTTGCACAGGTTCAAGTGTAAGGAGGACCCATCGTGCTTCTGTGAGCCGGGCGTGAGCCAAACCGTCGGACACATCCTCGCCGAGTGCCCTGCCTTCGGGAGGGAACGTCTTGACGCTGAAATGGAACTAGGCCAAAAAATTAACGAGGAAAACCTGGGGAGCCTACTACGGGACAAGGTGACCCAGAAGAGGTTCCTCAATTTCTCCACAAATCTTGGGGAAATATGTATAAGGAGGAATAAGATATAAATAAGGTAGAAATAAAGTAAAACTAAAAATAGAGTAAAAGTAAATAAAAATAAAAGTTTAAATACAATATCGTCATGAAATAGATAGTAATAACAAAAGAAATAAACAAAGAAGCAGAAAGAACAATGGAAATAAGTAGACATGAAGAAAGCTTAAAATAAACAGAACGGCAAACAAAATCTCTGACCGAACCCTGTCAGAGCCACACTGAAAAGCCTACAGGGCTGTAAAAAAAAAAAAAAAAAAAAACCTAACCTAACCTAACCTAACCTAACCTAACCTAACCTAACCTAACCTAACCTAACCTAACCTAACCTAACCTAACCTAACCTAACCTAACCTAACCTAACCTAACCTAACCTAACCTAACCTAACCTAACCTAACCTAACCTAACCTAACCTAACCTAACCTAACCTAACCTAACCTAACCTAACCTAACCTAACCTAACCTAACCTAACCTAACCTAACCTAACCTAACCTAACCTAACCTAACCTAACCTAACCTAACCTAACCTAACCTAACCTAACCTAACCTAACCTAACCTAACCTAACCTAACCTAACCTAACCTAACCTAACCTAACCTAACCTAACCTAACCTAACCTAACCTAACCTAACCTAACCTAACCTAACCTAACCTAACCTAACCTAACCTAACCTAACCTAACCTAACCTAACCTAACCTAACCTAACCTAACCTAACCTAACCTAACCTAACCTAACCTAACCTAACCTAACCTAACCTAACCTAACCTAACCTAACCTAACCTAACCTAACCTAACCTAACCTAACCTAACCTAACCTAACCTAACCTAACCTAACCTAACCTAACCTAACCTAACCTAACCTAACCTAACCTAACCTAACCTAACCTACCCTAACCTAACCTAACCTAACCTAACCTTTTTTTTTTTTAACGTGGTAAAATCCTTTATGGATACGCACCCCTGCCACGGGGGCAGCAGGGGGGTTATGTGGGACTCCCACCCACTAAACATCCACGGTGTTCCTCCACATCGCCTGAACGGGGGGGGCTCGGGACCGCAAGATACACGCACCGACGCCCCCTCCAGCGACTGGTCTTTTCGACCCCTCTCCTGGTACCTGGCTGAACCTGGCTTTTCTCTCCTTTCTCGGTTCCGGAACCGAGACCTGGCTTTTACAGTGCCGTCACCTTTATGGGGGGCGCGGTTCCGCATTCGCACGGTCCCGAGGGCCCCCCCAGCAACGACAAATACCTGGCATCTGGCATCTTCTGGCTTTTACAGTGCCGTCACCTTTATGGGGGGCGCGGTTCCGCATTCGCACGGTCCCGAGGGCCCCCCCAGCAACGACAAATACCTGGCATCTCCTGGCTTTTACACTACCAATCGCCGTTCCGGGCGGGCGCAGGACCGCTTTCGCACGGTCCCGTGGCCCCCCCCGACGACTGGCAGACACCTGGCTGGATGGCTTGGCACTTGGGAGGACGCTTCAGGAACACGAGAGCGTCCTACAACCGCGAGGGCCATGCGTTGGCGCCGAGACCCCCGTCCCGACGCCCGCGGCCCTCTAGGGAGGCATGAGCCGTTCTTCGGCTCGCCTCCTACGGCCGGTCCTGCGGCGGCGGTGTGGGGCTGCGAGAGGATCGTCCTCCCTTGCCCGCTCCGCCGCCTCCTTCTGCGAGATGACGTTCTCGCAGAATGACACGGCCGCATGCCAAGCCAAAGAGCTGCCGACCATGGCCTTAACCAGGGAAGGCAGCGTGGGGTCTCCTCCGATACTGGCGGCGAGGACATCGCGCTGGACCGACCACGCCGGGCACTGCTCCAGCGTGTGTTGCGCGGTGTCCTCGTCGCCGCCGCACTCATGGCACCTAGGGGTCGCTTCCCTCTGCGCCACTCCGTGCAGGTACTTCCCGAAACATCCGTGTCCGGACAGTACCTGCACGAGGCGGTAGGTGAGCGACCCGTGCTTGCGGCTTATCCAATCCTTGAGGACCGGGCGAATGGCCTCAATGGTCAGACGCCCGGCCTCCGGCTCCGCGAGCCGCTCCTGCCACTCGACCAACGAACGTTCTTGCGCCTGCTGCCGCTCGCGCCTCGTGTCTTCGGGCGCGGCGGCCCCGCCGTCTGCTCGGGCCTCAGCACTCCGCCGATAAACGGCTGCGAGCACCTTGGCCTCGAGGTCCCAGGGTGGGGTCCCCGCCAGGACGCAGGCCGCGCCGTGCGAGATAGTGCGGTATCCGCGGATCACCCTGGTCGCCATGACCCGCTGCGGTCTCCGAAGCAGGGTCATATTGCGGCGATCCAGGGCTTCCGCCCACACCGGCGCGCCGTACAGGGCCATCGACCTCACCACCCCGGTGTACAGACGACGGCAGCACGTTCGTGGTCCTCCAGTGTTCGGCAGGAGCCGGCTAAGCGCACCAGCCGCAGCGACGAGTTTGGGGGCGAGGCGCTTAAAATGCGCGTGGAACTTCCACCTGCCGTCGAGTACGAGGCCGAGATATTTCATCTCGGCCCCTACCTCGACGGCAACGCCCCCTACGTCTAGCTGCGCCCCCACTGGTGGCTTCCTTCGAGGCCCGTGGAAACACAGGGCTTCAGTCTTGCTGAGGGCTACCTTTAGGCCCAACTGCCGGATCCGGTCTATGACGATCGCCACTCCGGTCTCCGACAGAAGGGTCGCCTCGGCATAGTTAGCCGCTCTTGCTGTGACAAGAGTGTCGTCTGCGTAGCACACCACGTCGACTCCGGCCGGAAGAGCGCCACGCAGCGCCCAGTCATATCCGATGTTCCACAGGAGCGGGCCAAGCACCGATCCCTGTGGAACACCGCATGCGACGCGCCGACGTAGAAGCTCACCGGCCCCGTCTACGCACACGACACTCCTGCCCAGCAGGTAGTCCTCGAGGACTCGTCGGAGATACTCCGGAACCCGATGGTACCGGAGCGCCTCAGCCACGCAGCTGAAGGGCAGGGTGTTGAACGCGTTGGAGATGTCAAGGGACACCGCCAACACCACCCCGCCCTCTGCGACAGCTGCTTGCGAGAGGGACTTTACGCGCATCACGGCGTCGACCGTAGAGCGTCCCTCTCGGAAGCCATATTGGCTGGTGGCCAGATCGGGCCCCATCGTGCGTAAGTGGTCTGTGATGCGGGCAGCTATTATTCGCTCGAATAGCTTGCCCGCCTCATCCAGCAGCACGATGGGCCGCATCGCTGACGACGAGCCCGGAGGACGTCCCTCCTTCGGCAGCAAGACTAGCAAGCCCTGCTTCCAAATCGAGGGGAACTGTCCACGCGCAAAACACGCGTCGAGCAGTCCCCTGAAGCGGGCCTCTAGCGTGTCCAGGGCCTTGACCAACGCGCGGCCTGGAACCCCGTCGGGCCCTGGTGCGGTCTTTTTGGCGCGGAGCCGTAGGATCGCCGCCCCCATTTCGCCATCCGAAATGGGGGGTACGGGGGCGGCGTCCGTGTCACGTCCGGTGGGTGGCGGCGCCATCCCCGGCGGCTGAAAGTCAGCAGTGGCGGGGAATAGCGCCGCGACGACTTCCCTGAGGAGGCGGGGCTGGAGAGACTCGGTGAGTGGGGCGGTCCGCTCGCGCATCTGCTTTCGCGCGTGGCGGTAGGGGCGGCCCCACGGATCCCGGTTCAGCTCATCCAGCATCTCTTCCCGGCCTCGGGTCTTGGCTTGTGCGATGGCCAGCTGCAGAGTCTTCTTACAGGACGTGTAAGCATCGTACAGCTGGCCCTCGCTTGCCTCGTCGCGCGCGCGCCGCCTGCGACACCTCTGGTACTCGCGGCGCGCTTCGGCGCAGTCCCTACGGAGGTCTGCGATCTCCGCCGACCACCAGTACACCTCTCTACGTGGTGGCCGGCGCCGTGCGCGCGGCATTGCCGCGTCGCATACCTCCGTCATCGTCTCCTGGAACCACGCCGCTTGGTCTTCCACGTCGTCTGTGCGCGACTGAGGCTGGCACCAAGACCTTACAATGGCCGCCTCCTCAAGCAAGTCGTTGTCCAATTTAGCCAGCGCCCACCTTGGGAACGGTGACCGTCGTCCACCGGTTCGACGGCTTCTTGCCTCCGTCGTGGGGGAGACGCTGAACCGGATATAACGGTGATCCGACAGCGTCTCGACCCCATCGAGGACCCGCCAGCCCTGGACTCGCGTCGCGACAGCAGGAGATGCAAACGAGATGTCCACGATTGACTCTCCCTGCTGCCGCACGCAGGTGCTGACAGAGCCCCGATTTAGGACGGAGACTCCGATGAGAGCCGCCCATTCCTCGAGGGTTTCGCCGCGAGCGTCCGTGGCCGGACAGCCCCACACCGTTGACTTGGCGTTGAAGTCTCCCAGGACGAATACCGGCAGCGGTGAAGCTCGTCTCACCGCCGCCCCAACCTCGTCCAGGAAGGCTTCAAACTCGATGAGGGGTCTGTTGGGGGAGAAGTACACGCCGATGAAGGCGAATCCTCCCCAGGCCACGACGACGAAACCCTGGCCCCTCTCCTTGAGGGTGAGGTCCCCTGCGCTTGCGATGGCAACGGTTCCCGTAGCATCGCCCGCCCAGTTTGACCTGGACGGAACGAAGTAGGGTTCCGCCACCACCGCAATGTCCACCGACCACTCCAGCAGGGACTGCAGGAAAAGATCCTGAGCCCGAGCGGAGTGGTTGAGGTTACCCTGCAGGACCTTCGTAGGGCGACTAGGGGCCATCGGCGGTCACCGTCCCCTGACCAGCTGGCTGAGCTGGTTTAGCAGCGACGGGGGCTATACCCCCCGTGGGCGCTGGCTTACGGCGATTGCCCGGCTTGACCGGCGTGGCTTTGCAGGCCTTGCTGCCCGCCACATGGTCCGCCGGTCTGCCCGCTTCGGCACATAGGGCGCAGTGCGGTGCTGCCGAGCACTCGCGCGCCTTGTGGCCGGGCTTACCGCAGTGGTAGCAAAGTTCGCTGCGGTCAACAGAGGAGGAGCACTGTGGTGCCACGTGCCCGTTCCGGTGGCACCGGAAGCAGCGGGTGGGCTTGCGCTGCAGGAGTGTAACCCTTGCGCTCACCCAACCCACTAACAACCGGCCCGCTGTCGTCAGTGCTTTCGCAGTGACGATCGGGCAGCTCACCCACAGTGCTCCTAGGCCCGAGGGGGTCGCACGGACTTCTCCGGTCTTGATGACCCCCTCTGCACAGCCTGTTGCACGGGCAATCGCCGCAGTCACATTACTGGCAGACACTGAGTCGTCCAGCCCGGAGATGCGCAGCTCAGCGCGCCTCTCGGGTCTGGACACCCGAACGTCATCGGCGCTCAGTGTCTGCCTTATCTTCTCTGCTAGGGCCTCTGCCCTTTGGTCATTCGCCGACCCCGCCACTTCAAGTATTCGGGCCCCCGTTGCCGCCTTCCTAATGCGGATGTGAGGGATCCCTATATCAGGGAGGGAGATCTTTTCCCTGAGGTCGGCGATGACCGAGGCGTACTTGAGCCCTCTCTGCTCTGCAGCGGGCTGCAGCGTAATCACCACTGCAGCCGTCTTGGGAGCGCGTAGCTTAGCCTCTCTTGGTTGAGTTACCTTTCCTTTCCTAGTGGGTTTGGGTGGGTTTGGGAGAAGAGGCGCTTTCAGGGTCTTCTCTTTCGTTCCTTGTTTTCTGCCCCCCGTCCTCCCTACCACTCTGGCCCAGGTTTCGACTGGGGTCGAAGCCGCTTGAGCTACCGAAGGGCGCTCAGTTGTAGCACCAGGTAGCTGTTGGCCTGGTGCTACTCCTCGCCTACGCCTGCGGCGCCTGCCACGCTTAGCCGGCTCGACCCCGGATGTTCTGGCCTCAGGCGCCATATGTGTGGGCCTGGCTTCTTTTCTGCGCTCCCCTTGAGAGGGGCAGAGGCGCTTCTCCAACTCCTCGAATTTTTGTTGCATGGCCGCCATCACTGTGGCGGCCACGTCCTGCTGAGATGGTGGCGGAGTTACACGTGCAGGTGTAGTCTGCTGCGGCCTGGTGTTCTCCACTCTCAATGTAGCCACTTCGGCGCGCAGGAGGTCGTTGTCCGCCCGCAGAGCAGCTATTTGAGCTACCTCCGCTCGCAGGCGTTCCACCTCCGCCTGTAACTTCCTCGTCTCGAGAGTGGCGGTGCTTTCAAAGAGCTTACCGCTCGCCACCTCGATTGCTGCCGCAGCAGACTTAAGGGCCCGAACGCAGGTGCCCTTCAGGCGTCCTGACTTGGCAGCAACCTCACAGATCTTCCTCGCCTCTGTGACTATTACGTCTCTGTAGGCTGCTGCCGTTGGGTCTCTCAGCCGGATCTCCTCTTCGATGCTCCGCCTTCTGCGCTCTTCCTCCGCCTTGCGGTTGTCTTGCACCGCAGGCGACGGGGACCCATTACTGTCGCTGCGGATGAAAGAGCAGCGCCTGGCCACACGTTCCGACGCCGCAGACGCGAATGAGGAGTCACTGTCGCCGTGCTCCTGGACTTCTGGCCGCAGCGTCACATCGGCCGGCTGGGATTTGGCCGCGAATCGCCCTCGCCCATCTCTCGCTGGCTTGGGTCGGTTTCGAGCCGCCAGTGCCCGACGATTGATAGGGGGCGCCGGTTCGCACGTCACCACTTCCGATCCGGGCAAGTCGTCGCCCGAGGAAGGGCACGTCGATCGACGGCCTCCTGTTTCGTCGCAAGCCCAGAACCTCTGAGCCTTATCTCTGGAGAGACTCTCTCCTGAGGTTTCAGTGTCCGTGAATGAATTGCCGGGTCGTTGTTCACGGGGGTCAGCGGCATGCAGACCTCCGACGCATGTTGTGCCCCCCCCAGATACTGTGGGGCAGCCCGAAGCCGAGGCTTCGGGGCGGGATTTACCCGCCTGGAGATTTGTTTTCAAGATGCGTGTCGTCATTTTGTTTGTGTTTCCTCCTCCTCGTCGTTGTGTAACAGTAAAGTGGTTTTTGCATGTGAAGTATGTGAGTGTGTGAACGTGAGGGTGTGTGATGTGTAGTGTATCTGTAGAGTGTGGGTGGTGTGTGTGCACTGTCGGGACTGGCCATCTCGCCAGCCATGCATCCCATCGACCAGAGTATCTTGGGATTGAGTTTGTGTATCTGCTTGTGCGTGTGGTTTTTGCATGTAGATGTGTAGCTGTTGTGTGCTGTAAGTGTGTGTGCAAGAAAAATGTGTGTGGTTTTTGCATGTTGAGTGTAGCTGTGTGTGTGTAAACTCCCTGTTAGGTGTACCCCCCCAATTGGCTAGCCATCAGCCGCCGGTCAACAACAGAGCCCCGTTAGAGGAATGTTGTCAACCGTCGTTGCCCAGGGTGCACCACGTGGAGGTTGCTGCCTTTGCACCCCAACCTAACCTAACCTAACCTAACCTAACCTAACCTAACCGCCTCGGCTACGGGCACGGGCGGCGGTTCTGCAAAGAGACCGTCGTCAAGTGTAGCCATTGCGGGGGCGCCCACACGAAGTCCCAATGCGCTGACTGGCTCTCCAATGCAGCCCCACGATGCTGCAACTGCAGCAGCGCCAAGCTGGACCAGACCGAGCACAACGCGTTCAGCTCGGAGTGTCCAGTGAGGCGCAAGTGGGATGCATTGGCTAGAGCCAGTGTAGCGTATTGCTAAGGGCACCACGGCGGACCCCACCAGTAGCAAACCGATCAGGATGGTCCAGGCCAACCTCCAGCGGAAGAACCTCGCCACGAGCGAACTTCTGCTGGAGATGGTCAACCGAAAGCTGGACGTCGCGTTGCTCCAGGAGCCCTATGTGGGTGGAGCTCGAAGTATGAAAAATCACAGGGGCGCTAGGATCTTCCAGAACGCTGGACACGGGGAGGGCACTGTAAAGGCGGCAATCGCCGTCCTGAACCACGACTTGGACGTCATACAGTGCCCAAAACTCACCACCAACAACATCGTGGTGGTGAGGATCCGTACCAGCGCCTGGGAGATCACAGTCGTCTCCTACTACTTCGAGCCAGACCAGCCCATAGGGCCATACCTGGAGCACCTGGACGAGATCATCAGCCAGCTCGGGCCAGGATCCATCCTGATCGGAGGAGATGCAAATGCAAAAAGCAGCTGGTGGGGAAGCGGACGAGTCGACCCACGGGGGGAGGAATTTGCAGGCACTCTCGAAGACCTAGGCCTGCAGGTACTCAACGACGGCGACACCCCGACCTTTGACACCTGGCGGGGTGGTCAACGATTCTCCAGCCATGTTGACGTGACGGCCTGCTCATCGGATCTGCTCAACTTGGTGGAGGACTGGAGAATCCAGGAAAGCCTCACGAGCTCGGACCACAACGGCATTACTTTCAGCATCAGACTGAAGAGAGCCAAGGGGATGCACATTCATAGGACCACAAGACTCTATAACACCAAAAAGGCAAACTGGGACCAGCTTCACTCGAAGCTGGCCCAGCTAAAAGCCACAAACAAAATTAATACAATAGAAATTCAAAAAATTCAAAATAAACACAAATTGGAAACATTTTTAGAAACTTATTTAGGTCTTGTTACAGAGTCTTGTGGTTTATGCATCCCCAAAAAGGTAATGAAGGAAAATCTTACCTTGCCGTGGTGGTCCGAGGATCTCGAGAGGATGAAGAAGGAGGTCTCCACCAAGAGGCGCAGGATCCGATGCGCAGCGCCAGTCAGGAGAAGCAAAGTCGTCGATGAGTACCTGCAGGCAAAAGAGGGCTACGAAGCCGCAGCAAAGAGAGCTCAGACGGAGAGCTGGAAGAGCTTCTGTGGGAAGCAGGACAAGGAAGGGGTGTGGCAGGGCATCTACAGGGTGTTGGGGAAAACTGCCTCTAGGCAGGAGGACCAACCCCTGGTGAAGGACGGGAAGGAGATGTCCCAGGCGGAATCCGCGCAGTTGTTGGCGGATACATTCTACCCGGAGGACCTTGTGAGCGAGGATAATGCTGACCACCGTCGGACTCGAGCAACAGCCGAGCACGTAAACGGCTCGGCACATGATGAACAACATGATCCGCCGTTTACGTTGCACGAGCTGAAGTCCGCGGTGGACAGCTTTGATCCGAAGAAGGCCCCCGGGTCGGACGGTTTTACCGCCGACATCTGCAGCCAGGTCATCTCCAAAGACCCCGAACTTCACCTTGCCCTGCTAAACAAATGCCTAGAATTGTCCTGCTTCCCACGAGTCTGGAAGGAGGCCACGGTGGTCGTCCTGCGAAAACCCGGCAAGGGCGACTACCGTGACTCCAAAGCGCACCGGCCGATTGGACTCCTCTCGGTAATGGGAAAGATCTTCGAGAAGATGGTGGTCCGAAGACTGCAATGGCACCTGATTCCCCGGATGAGTACTCGCCAGTACGGATTCATGCCCCAGAAGAGCACCGAGGACTCCCTCTATGACCTAATGCAGCACATCCGTGGTAACCTAGCCGACAAGAGGCTGGTTACCATGGTGTCGCTGGACATAGAGGGAGCCTTCGATAGCGCCTGGTGGCCTGCGATCCGGGTCCGTCTGGCTGAGGAAAAGTGTCCGGTGAATCTTAGGCGTGTCATTGACAGCTATCTTTCGGACCGAACCGTGAGGGTGAGGTACGCCGGTGAGGAGTACGCCAAGAGCACCCACAAGGGTTGCGTACAAGGCTCCATCGGCGGCCCCACCCTCTGGAACCTACTCCTCGACCCATTGCTGAGAGGACTCCAACACCGGGGCGACTACGCCCAGGCTTACGCCGACGACGTAGTGCTGGTGTTCGCCGGCGACACGGCGCTGGAGGTACAGCGACGTGCCAACGCCGCCCTCGCGTATGTCCGGGAGTGGGGTGTCAAAAACAAGCTGAAGTTCGCGCCACAAAAAACGAAAGCAATGCTGCTGACGCGGAAGCTGAAGTTTGACACACCACTCCTGAGCATGGGCGGGGTCGACATTGGCATGTCGGATGAGATAAAGATCTTGGGGCTCACTATAGACAGAAAACTGACGTTCAACGCCCACACCTCGAACATCTGTAGGAGGGCGTTGAACCTATACAAGCAGTTGTCTCGAGCCGCCAAGGTCAGCTGGGGCCTCCACCCGGACGTGATCCGTGTCATATACACGGCCGCGGTGGAGCCAGTTATCTCATACGCCTCCAGCGCCTGGGCGCCGGCGACGAAAAAACTTGGAGTGCAGAAGCAGCTGAACGCAGTCCAACGAGGTTTCGCGCAGAAGCTGAGTGGGGCCTATCGCACCGTCTCCCTGAACGCGGCACTAGTGCTGGCTGGGATACTACCCCTCGACCTCAGAATACAGGAGGCAGCCGCCCTGTACGAGGCGAAGAGGGGAGTTCCCCAGACAGTGCTGGGCGATCGGGAGATGGAGCGGCGAGTGGCCCCCACAGAAGCTCCGCATCCGGCCGAACATTTGAGCCTGGAGTTCGTGAGCCTGGTGGACCAGCAACAAGTGCAAGACCGCGTACACCACGCGGTCCAGATATACACAGATGGCAGTAAGATTGAGGGCAAGGTCGGGGCCGCACTGACCCTGATGAGCAGTGGGGTCGAGACTCGAGCCCTCAAACTCAAGCTGCCATCGCACTGCACGGTCTACCAGGCGGAACTCCTGGCCATATGCAAGGCCACGAGGATTTTCCTCCAATGCGGGAGCGACAGCTGCGCGATCCTCAGCGACTCGCGTTCGGCTCTGGAAACGCTGGTCAACGCTAGTTCCCCTCACCCCCTGGCTGTGGAAGCACGCCACAACATCCGGCTCGCCAAACTCCAGAACAGGGAAGTATCCCTGTTCTGGATCAAAGCACATGCGGGGCTTGAGGGGAACGAGCGAGCGGACCAGCTGGCCAAGGAAGCTGCTCTGCACTCCAAGAAGAAACCAGACTATGACGGGTGCCCGGTTTCATTCGTCAAGCGAGAGCTTCGCGAGCGCTCGCTTGACGAATGGAACCGGAGATACAAGTCCGGCTCAACAGCTGCCGTAACCAAAACGTTCCTTCCCGACGCTGTGGAGGCGTACAGGATTGTCCGACAGCTCCGCCCAGCGGGCGTGTTGACGCAAGTGCTCACGGGGCACGGCGGGTTCTCCGAATACTTGCACAGATTCAAGTGTAAGGAGGACCCATCGTGCTTCTGTGAGCCGGGCGTGAGCCAAACCGTCGGACATATCCTCGCCGAGTGCCCAGCCTTCGGGAAGGAACGTTTTGAAACTGAGATGGAAGTGGGCTCGGCTATAAAAGCCGAGAATTTTAGTCGGCTCCTTAGATGCAAGGAAAGTAGAGAAAATTTCCAAAAGTATTGTGTCTCGGTCGCGAGCCGAGCAATTAGTAAAAATAAATAGTAAAATTATCATCTGGCAAATTAGGCAAAATTCTAAGTACATAATAATAATAGCAAGTTTTATTAATAAGTAAAGTAAAATGATAAAGCAGTAAATAAATAAATAAAGTATACATAAAAGAAATGGTAAACAAAGTCTCTGCAAACTGCAGAGGACGCAGAAATAGCCTACAGGGCTACAAAAAAAAAAAAAAAAAAAAAAAAAAACCTAACCTAACCTAACCTAACCTAACCTAACCTAACCTAACCTAACCTAACCTAACCTAACCTAACCTAACCTAACCTAACCTAACCTAACCTAACCTAACCTAACCTAACCTAACCTAACCTAACCTAACCTAACCTAACCTAACCTAACCTAACCTAACCTAACCTAACCTAACCTAACCTTTTTTTTTTTTAACGTGGTAAAATCCTTTATGGATACGCACCCCTGCCACGGGGGCAGCAGGGGGGTTATGTGGGACTCCCACCCACTAAACATCCACGGTGTTCCTCCACATCGCCTGAACGGGGGGGGCTCGGGACCGCAAGATACACGCACCGACGCCCCCTCCAGCGACTGGTCTTTTCGACCCCTCTCCTGGTACCTGGCTGAACCTGGCTTTTCTCTCCTTTCTCGGTTCCGGAACCGAGACCTGGCTTTTACAGTGCCGTCACCTTTATGGGGGGCGCGGTTCCGCATTCGCACGGTCCCGAGGGCCCCCCCAGCAACGACAAATACCTGGCATCTGGCATCTCCTGGCTTTTACAGTGCCGTCACCTTTATGGGGGGCGCGGTTCCGCATTCGCACGGTCCCGAGGGCCCCCCCAGCAACGACAAATACCTGGCATCTCCTGGCTTTTACACTACCAATCGCCGTTCCGGGCGGGCGCAGGACCGCTTTCGCACGGTCCCGTGGCCCCCCCCGGCGACTGGCAGACACCTGGCTGGATGGCTTGACACTTGGGAGGACGCTTCAGGAACACGAGAGCGTCCTACAACCACGAGGGCCATGCGTTGGCGCCGAGACCCCCGTCCCGACGCCCGCGGCCCTCTAGGGAGGCATGAGCCGTTCTTCGGCTCGCCTCCTACGGCCGGTCCTGCGGCGGCGGTGTGGGGCTGCGAGAGGATCGTCCTCCCTTGCCCGCTCCGCCGCCTCCTTCTGCGAGATGACGTTCTCGCAGAATGACACGGCCGCATGCCAAGCCAAAGAGCTGCCGACCATGGCCTTGACCAAGGAAGGCAGCGTGGGGTCTCCTCCGATAGTGGCGGCGAGGACATCGCGCTGCACCGACCACGCCGGGCACTGCTCCAGCGTATGTTGCGCGGTGTCCTCGTCGCCGCCGCACTCATGGCACCTTGGGGTCGCTTCCCTCTGCGCCACTCCGTGCAGGTACTTCCCGAAACATCCGTGTCCGGACAGTACCTGCACGAGGCGGTAGGTAAGCGCCCCGTGCTTGCGGCTCGTCCATTCCTTGAGGACCGGGCGAATGGCCTCAATGGTCAGACGCCCGGCCTCCGGCTCCGCGAGCCGCTCCTGCCACTCGACCAACGAACGTTCTTGCGCCTGCTGCCGCTCGCGCCTCGTGTCTTCGGGCGCGGCGGCCCCGCCGTCTGCTCGGGCCTCAGCACTCCGCCGATAGACGGCTGCGAGCACCTTGGCCTCGAGGTCCCAGGGTGGGGTCCCCGCCAGGACACAGGCCGCGCCGTGTGAGATGGTGCGGTATCCGCGGATCACCCTGGTCGCCATGACCCGCTGCGGTCTCCGAAGCAGGGTCATATTGCGGCGATCCAGGGCTTCCGCCCACACCGGCGCGCCGTACAGGGCCATCGACCTCACCACCCCGGTGTACAGACGACGGCAGCACGTTCGTGGTCCTCCAGTGTTCGGCAGGAGCCGGCTAAGCGCACCAGCCGCAGCGACGAGTTTGGGGGCGAGGCGCTTAAAATGCGCGTGGAACTTCCACCTGCCGTCGAGTACGAGGCCGAGATATTTCATCTCGGCCCCTACCTCGACGGCAACGCCCCCTACGTCTAGCTGCGTCCCCACTGGTGGCTTCCTTCGAGGCCCGTGGAAACACAGGGCTTCAGTCTTGCTGAGGGCTACCTTTAGGCCCAACTGCCGGATCCGGTCTATGACGATCGCCACTCCGGTCTCCGACAGAAGGGTCGCCTCGGCATAGTTAGCCGCTCTTGCTGTGACAAGAGTGTCGTCTGCGTAGCACACCACGTCGACTCCGGCCGGAAGAGCGCCACGCAGCGCCCAGTCATATCCGATGTTCCACAGGAGCGGGCCAAGCACCGATCCCTGTGGAACACCGCATGCGACGCGCCGACGTAGAAGCTCACCGGCCCCGTCTACGCACACGACACTCCTGCCCAGCAGGTAGTCCTCGAGGACTCGTCGGAGGTACTCCGGAACCCGATGGTACCGGAGCGCCTCAGCCACACAGCTGAAGGGCAGGGTGTTGAACGCGTTGGAGATGTCGAGGGACACCGCCAACACCACCCCGCCCTCTGCGACAGCTGCTTGCGAGAGGGACTTCACGCGCATCACGGCGTCGACCGTGGAGCGTCCCTCTCGGAAGCCGTATTGGCTGGTGGCCAGGTCGGGCCCCATCGTGCGTAAGTGGTCTGTGATGCGGGCAGCTATTATTCGCTCGAATAGCTTGCCCGCCTCATCCAGCAGCACGATGGGCCGCATCGCTGACGACGAGCCCGGAGGACGTCCCTCCTTCGGCAGCAAGACTAGCAAGCCCTGTTTCCAGATCGAGGGGAACTGTCCACGCGCAAGACACGCGTCGAGCAGTCCCCTGAAGCGGGCCTCTAGCGTGTCCAGGGCCTTGACCAACGCGCGGCCTGGAACCCCGTCGGGCCCTGGTGCGGTCTTTTTGGCGCGGAGCCGTAGGATCGCCGCCCCCATTTCGCCATCCGAAATGGGGGGTACGGGGGCGGCGTCCGTGTCACGTCCGGTGGGTGGCGGCGCCATCCCCGGCGGCTGAAAATCAGCACTGGCGGGGAATAGCGCCGCGACGACTTCCCTGAGGAGGCGGGGCTGGAGAGACTCGGTGAGTGGGGCGGCCCGCTCACGCATCTGCTTCCGCGCGTGGCGGTAGGGGCGACCCCACGGATCCCGGTTCAGCTCATCCAGCATCTCTTCCCGGCCTCGGGTCTTGGCTTGTGCGATGGCCAGCTGCAGAGTCTTCTTACAAGACGTGTAAGCATCGTACAACTGGCCCTCGCTTGCCTCGTCGCGCGCGCGCCGCCTGCGACACCCCTGGTACTCGCGGCGCGCTTCGGCGCAGTCCCTACGGAGGTCTGCGATCTCCGCCGACCACCAGTACACCTCTCTACGTGGTGGCCGGCGCCGCGAGCGCGGCATTGCCGCGTCGCATACCTCCGTCATCGTCTCCTGGAACCACGCCGCTTGGTCTTCCACGTCGTCTGTGCGCGACTGAGGCTGGCACCAAGACCTTACAATGGCCGCCTCCTCAAGCAAGTCGTAGTCTATTTTAGCCAGCGCCCACCTTGGGAAAGGTGACCGTCGTCCACCGGTACGACGGCTTCTTGCCTCCGTCGTGGGGGAGACGCTGAACCGGATATAGCGGTGATCCGACAGCGTCTCGACCCCATCGAGGACCCGCCAGCCCTGGACTCGCGTCGCGACAGCAGGAGATGCGAACGAGATGTCCACGATAGACTCTCCCTGCTGCCGCACGCAGGTGCTGACAGAGCCCCGATTTAGGACGGAGACTCCGATGATAGCCGCCCATTCCTCGAGGGTTTCGCCGCGAGCGTCCGTGGCCGGACAGCCCCACACCGTTGACTTGGCGTTGAAGTCTCCCAGGACGAATACCGGCAGCGGTGAAGCTCGTCTCACCGCCGCCCCAACCTCGTCCAGGAAGGCTTCAAAGTCAATGAGGGGTCTGTTGGGGGAGAAGTACACGCCAATGAAGGCGAATCCCCCCCAGGCCACGACGACGAAACCCTGGCCCCTCTCCTTGAGGGTGAGGTCCCCTGCGCTTGCGATGGCAACGGTTCCCGTAGCATCGCCCGCCCAGTTTGACCTGGACGGAACGAAGTAGGGTTCCGCCACCACCGCAATGTCCACCGACCACCAGGGACTGCAGGAAAAGATCCTGAGCCCGAGCGGAGTGGTTGAGGTTCCCCTGCAGGACCTTCGTAGGGCGACTAAGGGCCATCGGCGGTCACCTTCCCCTGACCAGCTGGCTGAGCTGGTTTGGCAGCGGCGGGGGCTGTACCCCCCGTGGGCGCTGGCTTACGGCGATTGCCCGGCTTGACCGGTGTGGCTTTGCAGGCCTTGCTGCCCGCCACATGATCCGCCGGTCTGCCCGCTTCGGCACATAGGGCGCAGTGCGGTGCCGCTGAGCACTCGCGCGCCTTGTGGCCGGGCTTACCGCAGCGGTAGCATAAATCGCTGCGGTCCACAGACGATGAGCACTGTGGTGCCACGTGCCCATTCCGGTGACACCGGAAGCAGCGGGTGGGCTTGCGCAGCAGGAGCGTCACTCGGGCGCTCACCCAACCCACTAGCAGCCGGCCCGAGGCAGTGAGCGCCTTGGCGGTGGCAATCGGGCAGCTCACCCACAGTGCTCCAAGGCCTGAGGGGGTCGCACGGACTTCTCCGGTCTTGATGACCCCCTCTGCACAGCCTGTTGCTCGGGCAATCGCCGCAGTCACATCGCTGGCAGACACTGAGTCGTCCAGCCCGGAAATGCGCAGCTCAGCGCGCCTCTCGGGTCTGGACACCCGAACATCATCGGCGCTCAGTGTCTGCCGTAGTTTTTCGGCTAGAGCCTCTGCCCTTTGGTCATTCGCCGACCCCGCCACTTCCAGAATTCGGGCCCCCGTTGCCGCCTTCCTAATGCGGACGTGGGGGATCCCGATGTCCGGGAGGCAGATCTTCTTCCTGAGGTCGGCGATGACCGAGGCATAATTTAGCCCCCTCTGCTCTGCAGTAGGCTGCAGCGTGATCATCACTGCAGCCGTTTTGGGAGCGCGTAAATTTGCCACTCTAGGCTGAGCCACCTTGCCCGTCTTTCTGCTGGTATTGGCTGGGTTTGTTAGTGGTGGGCCTTTAGGGGTCTTCCCTTTTGTTCCCTTGTTGCCGCCTGTCTTTTGGCCACCTGCCTTTTGACCACCTGTCTTCCTTACCACTGTGGCCCAGCTTTCGGGTGTGGTTGGAGCCGCTTGGGCTACCGATAGGCGCTCATTCGCCACGCCAGGTAGCTCTCGGACAGGTGCAGCCCGTCGTCCTCGTTTGCGACGCCTGCTGCGCCTGGACGACTCGGCCCCTGGCGGCCCAGCCACGGCTGTCTTTTGGATAGACGATGGGTGTCTGGTTCCCTTTCCGCGCTCCCCTTGAGAGGGGCAGAGGCGCCTTTCCAATGCCTCTAATTTCTGTTCCATTGCCGCCATCACCGAGGCGGCCACGTCCTGCACTGGTGGTGGCGGCGCTACGGATGCAAGTGTCGACTGCTGCGGCCTGATGTTACTTTCATTGGCCCTTAGCGTGGTCAGTTCCGCTTGCAATAAGGCCATTTCGGTGCGCAGACGGTCGTTGTCCGCCCGCACACCTGCTGCCTGTGCTACCTCAGCTTGCAGGCGATCCACTTCCGCCTGCAGCTTTTTCATTTCAAGAGTGGCGGTGCTCTCAAAAAGTTTGGTACCCGCCACTTCTATTGCCGCTGCAGCCGATTTGAGGGCGCGAACACAGGTGCCCTTAAGGCGACCCGACTAACCTAACCTAACCTTTTTTTTTTTTTTTTATTGACGAGGGGGAAACCTTCAAAAGGTCCCCGACCGCCCTGGGAGAGGCAGATCGGGGTATGTGGGATTTTTACCGCACTAAACCCCCCCGGTGGCCATCCTCAGTGTTCAGGGGGGACTCCGGGTACTCTGATAGATCGCACCGGTGTCCCCCCACACTTTGCCGGGGCACATCCCCGGGGCAGCTGAGTCGCCGCCCCTGGAGACCTCGCTGTGCAAGGCAGCGCGAGCCACGTCGCGCTGCCACCTTCCCGGGCCCGCGGCTCAGTGGTCAAAGCTCCCACCCCGACCACCGCCAGCAGGCCCTCCGGCCCCCTTTTAGTCGCCTCTTACGACAGGCAGGGGATACCATAGCCAAATTCTTAGACCCTGGCTATTGGATGGACGGTCCGGGGCGTGCGTTGCCTCCGCCCCGCCGTCGCCGTCGTCTCCGAGAGGGATCGGCTCTCTCCCGATCCCGCTCGGAGGCCTCCTTCTGGGACATTACTGTCTCGCAGAAGGAGACTACGGCCCTCCATGCCTCTCTGTCTGCCAGCATAGCCGTCACTACGCGTGGCAGAGAGAGGTCCTGCCCGATCCTGGTGACCAGGATTCGCCGTTCCGAGCTCCACGCTGGGCACTGCTCCAGCGTGTGCTGTGCGGAATCCCGGTCACTGCCGCAATGGTGGCATTGCGTCGTCGGTTCGCGACCGATCCGATTCAGGTACTCACCGAAACACCCGTGTCCGGTGAGTACCTGCGTCAGCCGGAAGGTGACGTGGTCCTTCCTCTTTAGCCAGGGCCCGAGGCTCGGCAAAATTGCACCGACAGCGCGTTGGCGGGCGTTCTGCGGCTCGCAGAGCCGCTCCCGCCACGTTACGAGCGCGTGTCGGTGCTCCTGCCTTCTCACTTCAGCCGCATTTGGAGGCGCAGTTCCGTCCGCCCGGCGGAGACGGTCGTAAATACGAGCATCCATCTCCGCCAGGATGTCCAGGGGCGGAAGCCGCGCCAGGACAGTGGCCGCCTCAAAGGACAGGGTACGATACCCCCGTGCGACCCGGATGGCCATAGGACGCTGCATACTATTGTACATAGTTCTGCAGCGCCTAACACCCAATCTGGAAGACCAGACGGGTGCTCCGTAGAGAGCCACGGATCGCACGACCCCCGCATAGAGGCGGCGGACTCCTTCACTCGGCCCCCCGAGATTGGGCAGCAGTCTGTGCAATGCACCCGCTACCCTCTTGATCCGGGGGACCATGCGGCTGAAGTGCTCCTCAAAGCCCCAGCGACCGTCCAGGGTGAGACCAAGGTACTTGAGGTACCGTCCCACCCGGACATCCACGTCACCTACGCGAACCGACGAGCTGGGTGGTTCCCTTCCCCTCGGGATCTTGTGGAACCACAGCGCCTCGGTCTTTTCCGGCGCTACCCGAAGGCCCAGCTCGTGGATTTTCTCCACGACGCATGCCACGCCAAGCTCGGCGAGCCGGTTGGTCTCCTCGAAAGTGGCCCCGACGGCTAGCACCAGCGTGTCGTCCGCATAGCAGACGATGCTAACGCCGTCGGGGCGGTCGACCCGCAGGACCGCATCGTACGCGAGGTTCCACAGGAGTGGCCCTAGGACCGATCCCTGTGGGACCCCGCAGTACACCTCCCTCCGGTGAAGTCGTCCATCTCCGCCCACATATTGCACGCACCTGTCGCGCAAGTAGGCACAGACCACGCGCTGCAGGTAGGGGGGCACGCGGTGGTACACCAGGGCCCCCCTTATTGCGTCCCAGGGCAGGCTATTGAAGGCGTTGACTATGTCAAGACTGACAGCCAACGCCACTCCGCCCCGGGATACAGCCTGCGTCGACAGTGTTCGGACGCGTGTGATCGCGTCCACTGTCGACCGCGCGCGTCGGAAGCCATACTGGTCTTCCGACAGGTCCGGCCCGACGCTCGTCAGGTGCGCACTGAGGCGGTCCGCCAACACTCTTTCGAGCAGCTTACCCGCCTCATCTAGTAGGCAGAGAGGACGATACGCGGAGGAGGAATCTGCGGGTCTTCCATCCTTATGGAGGAGAACCAACCCAGCCACTTTCCAGCCTGAGGGGAACACGCCGCAGCGTAGGCAGTCGTTAAACAGCCGCCGCAGCCTGTTCCCCAGCCCGTTGGGTAGAGCCAACACCCAGGCCCGACCAGGAATTCCGTCGGGGCCTGGTGCCGTGTTTCGGGCTCCGAGGCGCCTCACGGCTCGGTCCAGCTCATCGGTCGTCACCCCCATCTCTTCGGTCCAGATGATCGGTTCCGAAGGAGGGGGCACGGGACTGCTCTGGACCCTGGGGAAGAGGGTGTCTACAACCCTCTCCACGAATGCCGGGTCCAGAGTTTCCGTCAACGGAGGGACCCACGGGCGCAATTTGCCCAGTACCATCCTGTACGGGCGGCCCCATGGATCCCTCTCCAGTCCCCCGATGAGCTCATCCCACGACCGAGCCTTGGCGCTGGCAATGGCTGCCTGCAGCGCCTTCGTGGCGCCTCGATAGGCCACGTAGGCTCCACCCAACTCTTCGGCTGTGGCTCGCCTTCTTCTCCGGGCACGTGTGTACTGGCGTCGGGCGCGGAGGCATATCTCGCGCAGCTCCGCGATGCTCTCCGACCACCAGTACACGGCCCGGGGCTTGGCAGATCTGGTCCGGGGCATCGACGCGTCACATATGGACGTCATCGTGTCCCGGAACCAGGCGGCTTCCCTTTCAGGATCGGGCAGGATCCCATCTTCTTGGCCCTCAGGCCAGGCCGCGACGATGGCTGCGGCGCAGAGACGATCTCTGTCCAGCCGCTTGAGAGACCATCGTCGCGGCGGGCTGCTACTGCGGCGGCTGTCGGGGCGGGGAAGGCGGATGGCCACATCCATCGCTATATAGCGATGGTCGGATAATGTGACCATCTCCTCTGCCACTCTCCACCCCGTCACCATGCGCGCTGCCTGGGGAGTCGCCCACGAAAGATCCACGACGGACTCCCCCTGCCAGCGCACGCAGGTGCTGACAGACCCCCGGTTCAGCAACCGGAGGTCCAGCGCCGCCGCCCATTCCAGCACTGTCTCCCCCTTTTGGTCATCCCGGGCGCTCCCCCACTCACGAGAGTGAGCGTTGAAGTCGCCCAGGACGAGCACGGGACGAGGCAGACATCTGCGAATGCAGTTGGCCACCCCGTCCAGGTACGCCTCGTAGACGGCGAGGGTACAGTTGGGGGAGACGTAGCAGCCCACAACGACTATACGACCCCAGCTCACGGCGACGTATCCCAGCCCCCTCTCAATGAGGGAGCAGGGAGGGTCGCCGCTACCGCCACCCCAATATATGGCGACGGAGTCCATGTCGTCACCAAACCAGCGAGGATGGTTTGGGACGACGCGATATGGCTCCGCCACCACCGCCAGTGCAACCGACCACTGCGCGACGGACTGCTGGAACAAGTCCTGCGCCGCGCGACAGTGGTTGAGGTTGCACTGTAAGGCTCGTTGGGGCCTTAAGGTCGTGATGTGACCTCGGTTGCCACCACAGCTGGGCTCGAGCCCGGCTGTACCGAACCCGTGCCGCTCGGCTTCGCGGGACCCGGCTTACGGCCCCTTTTGCCACGAGGAGCGGAGCACTTCTTGCCCCCCATCCTGTGGCCCGAGGGCCGGCCCAGGTCCGCGCAGAGCGGGCACTTCAGCGGGCGAGTACATTGACTCGCCCGGTGGTCCGCCTCACCACATGCGTAGCACAGGGAGCTTCGGTCCGTCGTGCTCGGACATGTGCTACGCACGTGGCCAATTTCGAGGCACCGGAAGCACTGCAATGGCCTTGCCTCCAGTGCCTCGACCCTCACCGACACCCACCCCACCTGGATGCGCCCCGCTGCGAACAGCTTGCGCACCGCGGTGAGTGGGCATCGGACCCACACAGTCCCCAGGGCCAAGAGTGACGGGCGCTTTATTTCGCCCACTTTTACTTCCGCCGCCGCGCAGCCTCCACCCTCCGCGATCGCGGTCGCCACATCTTCGGGGGTGGTGGCCTCATTGAGGTCCAGCACCCTCATGTCCCCCATCTTTACTGGGCGCACTATTCGCACGCCCAGGTCTGCGAGGGACTCGCGCATGCGACTCGCGAGCGCGTCGGCCTTGGAGGCAGAATCTGGTTCCGGGACCTCCAGGATCAGCCCGCCGGTTATGGCTTTCCTATTCCGAAGGTTCGGAATGCCAAGGTCGGCGAGCTTTATCCTCTCCCTCGCAGCGGCCATTACCGCAGCGTACGTGACGTCCGAACCCTCCGGGATCGTCACGGTGATCGCTGCGACAGTTGGCGGCCGCGAGGGTACCCTCTCAGGTTTGCGCGACGGCGGAGGCCGGGACGCAGGCTTCGCGGGTGGTGGCCGTTGGGGAGCTTTACGCCCCACCACCGTGCTCCAGGCCACCTGGGGAGGTGGCGCCTGCACTGCCCGCGGAGCTGTAGGAGCAACTGAGTGAGGAGCAGCGGTTGGCAACACTGTAACAGTGGCCAAACTGCGCTTGTTCCTCCTGTTTCTCTTTCCCCCCCTCTTTCGTCCCCGTATCTCTGGCGCAGCTGCCACAGGGGCCGGGACTGTCGGTCCAGCGGATGGTCCGTTAGGGGGTCCAGCAGGTGGTCCGGCAGGCGCCTGAGACTCTCCCCTGGTGTCTGCGGCGAGTGGGGGACGCATGCGCCTCTCGGGTAGCAGCCTCTCTTCCATGGCCTCGAACCGCGCGCTGATCATGGTCCCGACCTGGACCATGATCGCGCGCGTGAGGTCCTCCACACCCGGGTGCACGGCCGGGGCAGCATCGCCAGCGCCGGCTTCTGCTCTGCTCGCTCTGCGGAGTACAGAGAGCTCCTCGGCGAGCTTTTCCATCTGGGCAGAGAGAGCTGCCATCTGCGAGCGCAATTCCGCGTTCTCACGCTCAAGCCTTTCCGTGTTTGCGCTCGCAGACGTTCTCATCGCCAAAACAAGCGACGCCGCCTCAGTCCTTCGTGCACTCACACGAAGCTGGTGCACGAAGTTGCCCTTCAGGTGCTTCGACTTGTCCGCAACCCGCTCAACCGCCGTCTGCTGCTCTTTAATTAGGGTGCCCAACTCAAGTGTGGGCATCTCCTCCAACTTCTTCCTCAGCTCCTCTACCGAGGGCAGCTTCTTTTTGGCCCTGGTATTTGTCAGGGCCAAATCAGGACCGAACAGGTCGTCCGTATCGTCCTTGAAGTAGGCCGCACGGCAAGTCCCGGAGGGGCCTGCCCTGGACGCTACTTCAGCCTCCTCTGAGGTCAGCGACACGAGCGACATCTCCGACATCGCGTCGCTGTCCTCGTCCCGCTCGCTCCCTGCGCACGGTGTGGGCGGCCGGATGAAGCGGCCTGACCCGTCGCGCGTTATACGCGCTGCTGCGCTTGAGCGCGCGCGGCCACGTGTCGCCGTGCCGACCTTGGCAACCGTCTGCTCGCCACAGGAGGAGCCGGAATTGGTCCTGCTCCTCTTTTGCGACCTTGGTCGGGCCGCCACAGCTGCAGCTACACTGCAGCTCTCCAGTACTACTACAGGGGTCAGCGACTGCCTCCCCCCCGTAATTACCTGTCCTTGTAGGGATTTTACACCCTCTACGTCCTTTTTTTTCTCTTCCGCCATCATTGTGTTTTTATTTTTTAAAGTTTCCATTACTGTTCCCACGATAATGGGTCGAACTAAAGACCATTGCCGGGTGACGCCCATCCCGACAATGGGGGACTTATATACTGAGAGGTGGCCCAGAGTCTCTCAGGTTTTCACGACTTCGCTGTCGGATTTTTATAGAGGTTTTCTCCTCGCAGGCCGGCCAATTAAGGCAAGCCCTCTCCGGTCACCAACTCCCCGACGTATCCAGCCTCGCTAACTGGAATTGTTGAAGGAAGAGTCGGTGATTACGGCATTCACGGGGTGACGAGCGAGATAGCGTCAACCCCGGGCACCCCTTTCGGAGTGCCTCCCCTCCTCCTGACGTTTGACTGGGTACTACCCCCCAGTCCTAGACAGAAGGTCTAGTTCCCATAGGCACGCCGAACCTTGGGAATGGGTGACGCAGGCTCGCATCCATTGTCATCTCTGCTGAACAGAGACGTACAAGGAGCGAATTCCACCTCCGCCACCTGCGTCGAGTGCCAGGTGTTAGTCATCGACGACAGTGACCCCAGGGATCGCCATCGAGGAGCTAAGTCACGCGATGAAGGCCCCCGAAGAGACTGTCGTCGACGTCCAGGGTGCACCGTCCCGAAGCCATTGTCGTTCCCTCGGACGTATCCTTAGGACAAACAATGGATCGGGCACACGAGGAGGTCTCCTGGCCTTGCACCCCAACCTAACCTAACCTAACCTAACCTAACCTAACCTAACCTAACCTAACCTAACCTAACCTAACCTAACCTAACCTAACCTAACCTAACCTAACCTAACCTAACCTTTTTTTTTTTTTTTTTTTTTTTTTAACGTGGTAAAATCCTTTATGGATACGCACCCCTGCCACGGGGGCAGCAGGGGGGTTATGTGGGACTCCCACCCACTAAACATCCACGGTGTTCCTCCACATCGCCTGAACGGGGGGGGCTCGGGACCGCAAGATACACGCGCCGACGCCCCCTCCAGCGACTGGTCTTTTCGACCCCTCTCCTGGTACCTGGCTGAACCTGGCTTTTCTCTCCTTTCTCGGTTCCGGAACCGAGACCTGGCTTTTACAGTGCCGTCACCTTTATGGGGGGCGCGGTTCCGCATTCGCACGGTCCCGAGGGCCCCCCCAGCAACGACAAATACCTGGCATCTCCTGGCTTTTACACTACCAATCGCCGTTCCGGGCGGGCGCAGGACCGCTTTCGCACGGTCCCATGGCCCCCCCCGACGACTGGCAGACACCTGGCTGGATGGCTTGACACTTGGGAGGACGCTTCAGGAACACGAGAGCGTCCTACAACCGCGAGGGCCATGCGTTGGCGCCGAGACCCCCGTCCCGACGCCCGCGGCCCTCTAGGGAGGCATGAGCCGTTCCTCGGCTCGCCTCCTACGACCGGTCCTGCGGCGGCGGTGTGGGGCTGCGAGAGGATCGTCCTCCCTTGCCCGCTCCGCCGCCTCCTTCTGCGAGATGACGTTCTCGCAGAATGACACGGCCGCATGCCAAGCCAAAGTGCTGCCGACCATGGCCTTGACCAAGGAAGGCAGGGTGGGGTCTCCTCCGATAGTGGCGGCGAGGACATCGCGCTGCACCGACCACGCCGGGCACTGCTCCAGCGTATGTTGCGCGGTGTCCTCGTCGCCGCCGCACTCATGGCACCTTGGGGTCGCTTCCCTCTGCGCCACTCCGTGCAGGTACTTCCCGAAACATCCGTGTCCGGACAGTACCTGCACGAGGCGGTAGGTAAGCGCCCCGTGCTTGCGGCTCGTCCATTCCTTGAGGACCGGGCGAATGGCCTCAATGGTCAGACGCCCAGCCTCCGGCTCCGCGAGCCGCTCCTGCCACTCGACCAACGAACGTTCCTGCGCCTGCTGCCGCTCGCGCCTCGCGTCTTCGGGCGCGGCGGCCCCGCCGTCTGCTCGGGCCTCAGCACTCCGCCGATAAACGGCTGCGAGCACTTTGGCCTCGAGGTCCCAGGGTGGGGTCCCCGCCAGGACACAGGCCGCGCCGTGTGAGATGGTGCGGTATCCGCGGATCACCCTGGTCGCCATGACCCGCTGCGGTCTCCGGAGCAGGGTCATATTGCGGCGATCCAGGGCTTCCGCCCACACCGGCGCGCCGTACAGGGCCATCGACCTCACCACCCCGGTGTACAGACGACGGCAGCACGTTCGTGGTCCTCCAGTGTTCGGCAGGAGCCGGCTAAGCGCACCAGCCGCAGCGACGAGTTTGGGGGCGAGGCGCTTAAAGTGCGCGTGGAACTTCCACCTGCCGTCGAGTACGAGGCCGAGATATTTCATCTCGGTCCCTACCTCGACGGCAACGCCCCCTACGTCCAGCTGCGCCCCCGCTGGTGGCTTCCTTCGAGGCCCGTGGAAACACAGGGCTTCTGTCTTGCTGAGGGCTACCTTTAGGCCCAACTGCCGGATCCGGTCTATGACGATCGCCACTCCGGTCTCCGACAGAAGGGTCGCCTCGGCATAGTTCGCCGCTCTTGCTGTGACAAGAGTGTCGTCTGCGTAGCACACCACGTCGACTCCGGCCGGAAGAGCGCCACGCAGCGCCCAGTCATATCCGATGTTCCACAGGAGCGGGCCAAGCACCGATCCCTGTGGAACACCGCATGCGACGCGCTGACGTAGAAGCTCACCGGCCCCGTCTACGCACACGACACTCCTGCCCAGCAGGTAGTCCTCGAGGACTCGTCGGAGGTACTCCGGAACCCGATGGTACCGGAGCGCCTCAGCCACGCAGCTGAAGGGCAGGGTGTTGAACGCGTTGGAGATGTCGAGGGACACCGCCAACACCACCCCGCCCTCTGCGACAGCTGCTTGCGAGAGGGACTTCACGCGCATCACGGCGTCGACCGTGGAGCGTCCCTCTCGGAAGCCGTATTGGCTGGTGGCCAGATCGGGCCCCATCGTGCGTAAGTGGTCTGTGATGCGGGCAGCTATTATACGCTCGAATAGCTTGCCCGCCTCATCCAGCAGCACGATGGGCCGCATCGCTGACGACGAGCCCGGAGGACGTCCCTCCTTCGGCAGCAAGACTAGCAAGCCCTGCTTCCATATCGAGGGGAACTGTCCACGCGCAAGACACGCGTCGAGCAGTCCCCTGAATCGGGCCTCTAGCGTGTCCAGGGCCTTGACCAACGCGCGGCCTGGAACCCCGTCGGGCCCTGGTGCGGTCTTTTTGGCGCGGAGCCGTAGGATCGCCGCCCCCATTTCGCCATCCGAAATGGGGGGTACGGGGGCGGCGTCCGTGTCACGTCCGGTGAGTGGCGGCGCCATCCCCGGCGGCTGAAAGTCAGCACTGGCGGGGAATAGCGCCGCGACGACTTCCTTGAGGAGGCGGGGCTGGAGAGACTCGGTGAGTGGGGCGGCCCGCTCGCGCATCTGCTTCCGCGCGTGGCGGTAGGGGCGACCCCACGGATCCCGGTTCAGCTCATCCAGCATCTCTTCCCGGCCTCGGGTCTTGGCTTGTGCGATGGCCAGCTGCAGAGTCTTCTTACAAGACGTGTAAGCATCGTACAGCTGGCCCTCGCTTGCCTCGTCGCGCGCGCGCCGCCTGCGACACCTCTGGTACTCGCGGCGCGCTTCGGCGCAGTCCCTACGGAGGTCTGCGATCTCCGCCGACCACCAGTACACCTCTCTACGTGGTGGCCGGCGCCGTGCGCGCGGCATTGCCGCGTCGCATACCTCCGTCATAGTCTCCTGGAACCACGCCGCTTGGTCTTCCACGTCGTCTGTGCGCGACTGAGGCTGGCACCAAGACCTTACAATGGCCGCCTCCTCAAGCAAGTCGTTGTCCAATTTAGCCAGCGCCCACCTTGGGAACGGTGACCGTCGTCCGCCGGTTCGACGGCTTCTTGCCTCCGTCGTGGGGGAGACGCTGAACCGGATATAACGGTGATCCGACAGCGTCTCGACCCCATCGAGGACCCGCCAGCCCTGGACTCGCGTCGCGACAGCAGGAGATGCAAACGAGATGTCCACGATTGACTCTCCCTGCTGCCGCACGCAGGTGCTGACAGAGCCCCGATTTAGGACGGAGACTCCGATGAGAGCCGCCCATTCCTCGAGGGTTTCGCCGCGAGCGTCCGTGGCCGGACAGCCCCACACCGTTGACTTGGCGTTGAAGTCTCCCAGGACGAATACCGGCAGCGGTGAAGCTCGTCTCACCGCCGCCCCAACCTCGTCCAGGAAGGCTTCAAACTCGATGAGGGGTCTGTTGGGGGAGAAGTACACGCCGATGAAGGCGAATCCCCCCCAGGCCACGACGACGAAACCCTGGCCCCTCTCCTTGAGGGTGAGGTCCCCTGCGCTTGCGATGGCAACGGTTCCCGTAGCATCGCCCGCCCAGTTTGACCTGGACGGAACGAAGTAGGGTTCCGCCACCACCGCAATGTCCACCGACCACTCCAGCAGGGACTGCAGGAAAAGATCCTGAGCCCGAGCAGAGTGGTTGAGGTTCCCCTGCAGGACCTTCGTAGGGCGACTAGGGGCCATCGGCGGTCACCGTCCCCTGACCAGCTGGCTGAGCTGGTTTAGCAGCGACGGGGGCTATACCCCCCGTGGGCGCTGGCTTACGGCGATTGCCCGGCTTGACCGGCGTGGCTCTGCAGGCCTTGCTGCCCGCCACATGGTCCGCCGGTCTGCCCGCTTCGGCACATAGGGCGCAGTGCGGTGCTGCCGAGCACTCGCGCGCCTTATGGCCGGGCTCACCGCAGCGGTAGCAAAGTTCGCTGCGGTCAACAGAGGAGGAGCACTGTGGTGCCACGTGCCCGTTCCGGTGGCACCGGAAGCAGCGGGTGGGCTTGCGCTGCAGGAGTGTAACCCTTGCGCTCACCCAACCCACTAACAACCGGCCCGCTGTCGTCAGTGCTTTCGCAGTGACGATCGGGCAACTCACCCACAGTGCTCCTAGGCCCGAGGGGGTCGCACGGACTTCTCCGGTCTTGATGACCCCCTCTGCACAGCCTGTTGCACGGGCAATCGCCGCAGTCACATTACTGGCAGACACTGAGTCGTCCAGCCCGGAGATGCGCAGCTCAGCGCGCCTCTCGGGTCTGGACACCCGAACGTCATCGGCGCTCAGTGTCTGCCTTATCTTCTCTGCTAGGGCCTCTGCCCTTTGGTCATTCGCCGACCCCGCCACTTCAAATATTCGGGCCCCCGTTGCCGCCTTCCTAATGCGGATGTGAGGGATCCCTATATCAGGGAGGGAGATCTTTTCCCTGAGGTCGGCGATGACCGAGGCGTACTTGAGCCCTCTCTGCTCTGCAGCGGGCTGCAGCGTTATCACCACTGCAGCCGTCTTGGGAGCGCGTAGCTTAGCCTCTCTTGGTTGAGTTACCTTTCCTTTCCTAATGGGTTTGGGTGGGTTTGGGAGAAGAGGCGCTTTCAGGGTCTTCTCTTTCGTTCCTTGTTTTCTGCCCCCCGTCCTCCCTACCACTCTGGCCCAGGTTTCGACTGGGGTCGAAGCCGCTTGAGCTACCGAAGGGCGCTCAGTTGTAGCACCAGGTAGCTGTTGGCCTGGTGCTACTCCTCGCCTACGCCTGCGGCGCCTGCCACGCTTAGCCGGCTCGACCCCGGATGTTCTGGCCTCAGGCGCCATATGTGTGGGCCTGGCTTCTTTTCTGCGCTCCCCTTGAGAGGGGCAGAGGCGCTTCTCCAACTCCTCGAATTTTTGTTGCATGGCCGCCATCACTGTGGCGGCCACGTCCTGCTGAGATGGTGGCGGAGTTACACGTGCAGGTGTAGTCTGCTGCGGCCTGGTGTTCTCCACTCTCAATGTAGCCACTTCGGCGCGCAGGAGGTCGTTGTCCGCCCGCAGAGCAGCTATTTGAGCTACCTCCGCTCGCAGGCGTTCCACCTCCGCCTGTAACTTCCTCGTCTCGAGAGTGGCGGTGCTTTCAAAGAGCTTACCGCTCGCCACCTCGATTGCTGCCGCAGCAGACTTAAGGGCCCGAACGCAGGTGCCCTTCAGGCGTCCTGACTTGGCAGCAACCTCACAGATCTTCCTCGCCTCTGTGACTATTACGTCTCTGTAGGCTGCTGCCGTCGGGTCTCTCAGCCGGATCTCCTCTTCGATGCTCCGCCTTCTGCGCTCTTCCTCCGCCTTGCGGTTGTCTTGCACCGCAGGCAACGGGGACCCATTACTGTCGCTGCGGATGAAAGAGCAGCGCCTGGCCACACGTTCCGACGCCGCAGACGCGAATGAGGAGTCACTGTCGCCGTGCTCCTGGACTTCTGGCCGCAGCGTCACATCGGCCGGCTGGGATTTGGCCGCGAATCGCCCTCGCCCATCTCTCGCTGGCTTGGGTCGGTTTCGAGCCGCCAGTGCCCGACGATTGATAGGGGGCGCCGGTTCGCACGTCACCACTTCCGATCCGGGCAAGTCGTCGCCCGAGGAAGGGCACGTCGATCGACGGCCTCCTGTTTCGTCGCAAGCCCAGAACCTCTGAGCCTTATCTCTGGAGAGACTCTCTCCTGAGGTTTCAGTGTCCGTGAATGAATTGCCGGGTCGTTGTTCACGGGGGTCAGCGGCATGCTGACCTCCGACGCATGTTGTGCCCCCCCCAGATACTGTGGGGCAGCCCGAAGCCGAGGCTTCGGGGCGGGATTTACCCGCCTGGAGATTTGTCTTCAATATGCGTGTCGTCATTTTGATTGTGTTTCCTCCTCCTCGTCGTTGTGTAACAGTAAAGTGGTTTTTGCATGTGAAGTATGTGAGTGTGTGAACGTGAGGGTGTGTGATGTGTAGTGTATCTGTAGAGTGTGGGTGGTGTGTGTGCACTGTCGGGACTGGCCATCTCGCCAGCCATGCATCCCATCGACCAGAGTATCTTGGGATTGAGTTTGTGTATCTGCTTGTGCGTGTGGTTTTTGCATGTAGATGTGTAGCTGATGTGTGCTGTAGTGTGTGTGCAAGAAAAATGTGTGTGGTTTTTGCATGTTAAGTGTAACTGTGTGTGTGTAAACTCCCTGTTAAGTGTACCCCCCCCATTTGGCTAGCCATCAGCCGCCGGTCAACAACAGAGCCCCGTTAGAGGAATGTTGTCAGCCGTCGTTGCCCAGGGTGCACCACGTGGAGGTTGCTGCCTTGGCACCCCAACCTAACCTTTTTTTTTTTTTTTTTTTTTTTTTATTGACGAGGGGGAAACCTTCAAAAGGTCCCCGACCGCCCTGGGAGAGGCAGATCGGGGTATGTGGGATTTTTACCGCACTAAAACCCCCCCGGTGGCCATCCTCAGTGCTTTGGGGGGACTCCGGGTACTCTGATAGATCGCACCGGTGTCCCCCCACACTTTGCCGGGGCACATCCCCGGGGCAGCTGAGTCGCCGCCCCTAGAGACCTCGCTGTGCAAGGCAGCGCGAGCCACATCGCGCTGCCACCTTCCCGGGCCCGCGGCTCAGTGGTCAAAGCTCCCACCCCGACCACCGCCAGCAGGCCCTCCGGCCCCCTTTTAGTCGCCTCTTACGACAGGCAGGGGATACCATAGCCAAATTCTTAGACCCTGGCTATTGGGTGGACGGTCCGGGGCGTGCGTTGCCTCCGCCCCGCCGTCGCCGTCGTCTCCGAGAGGGATCGGCTCTCTCCCGATCCCGCTCGGAGGCCTCCTTCTGGGACATTACTGTCTCGCAGAAGGAGACTACGGCCCTCCATGCCTCTCTGTCTGCCAGCATAGCCGTCACTACGCGTGGCAGAGAGAGGTCCTGCCCGATCCTGGTGACCAGGATTCGCCGTTCCGAGCTCCACGCTGGGCACTGCTCCAGCGTGTGCTGTGCGGAATCCCGGTCACTGCCGCAATGGTGGCATTGCGTCGTCGGTTCGCGACCGATCCGATTCAGGTACTCTCCGAAACACCCGTGTCCGGTGAGTACCTGCGTCAGCCGGAAGGTGACGTGGTCCTTCCTCTTTAGCCAGGGCCCGAGGCTCGGCAAAATTGCACCGACAGCGCGTTGGCGGGCGTTCTGCGGCTCACAGAGCCGCTCCCGCCACGTTACGAGCGCATGTCGGTGCTCCTGCCTTCTCACTTCAGCCGCATTTGGAGGCGCAGTTCCGTCCGCCCGGCGGAGACGGTCGTAGATACGAGCATCCATCTCCGCCAGGATGTCCAGGGGCGGAAACCGCGCCAGGACAGTGGCCGCCTCAAAGGACAGGGTACGATACCCCCGTGCGACCCGGATGGCCATAGGACGCTGCATACTATTGTACATAGTTCTGCAGCGCCTAACACCCAATCTGGAAGACCAGACGGGTGCTCCGTAGAGAGCCACGGATCGCACGACCCCCGCATAGAGGCGGCGGACTCCTTCACTCGGCCCCCCGAGATTGGGCAGCAGTCTGTGCAATGCACCCGCTACCCTCTTGATCCGGGGGACCATGCGGCTGAAGTGCTCCTCAAAGCCCCAGCGACCGTCCAGGGTGAGACCAAGGTACTTCAGGTACCGTCCCACCCGGACATCCACGTCACCTACGCGAACCGACGAGCTGGGTGGTTCCCTTCCCCTCGGGATCTTGTGGAACCACAGCGCCTCGGTCTTTTCCGGCGCTACCCGAAGGCCCAGCTCGTGGATTTTCTCCACGACGCATGCCACGCCAAGCTCGGCGAGCCGGTTGGTCTCCTCGAAAGTGGCCCCGACGGCTAGCACCAGCGTGTCGTCCGCATAGCAGACGATGCTAACGCCGTCGGGGCGATCGACCCGCAGGACCGCATCGTACGCGAGGTTCCACAGGAGTGGCCCTAGGACCGATCCCTGTGGGACCCCGCAGTACACCTCCCTCCGGTGAAGTCGTCCATCTCCGCCCACATATTGCACGCACCTGTCGCGCAAGTAGGCACAGACCACGCGCTGCAGGTAGGGGGGCACGCGGTGGTACACCAGGGCCCCCCTTATTGCGTCCCAGGGCAGGCTATTAAAGGCGTTGACAATGTCAAGACTGACAGCCAAACCCCAACCTAACCTAACCTAACCTTTTTTTTTTTTTTTTTTTTTTTTTTTTAACGTGGTAAAATCCTTTATGGATACGCACCCCTGCCACGGGGGCAGCAGGGGGGTTATGTGGGACTCCCACCCACTAAACATCCACGGTGTTCCTCCACATCGCCTGAACGGGGGGGGCTCGGGACCGCAAGATACACGCACCGACGCCCCCTCCAGCGACTGGTCTTTTCGACCCCTCTCCTGGTACCTGGCTGAACCTGGCTTTTCTCTCCTTTCTCGGTTCCGGAACCGAGACCTGGCTTTTACAGTGCCGTCACCTTTATGGGGGGCGCGGTTCCGCATTCGCACGGTCCCGAGGGCCCCCCCAGCAACGACAAATACCTGGCATCAGGCATCTCCTGGCTTTTACAGTGCCGTCACCTTTATGGGGGGGCGCGGTTCCGCATTCACACGGTCCCGAGGGCCCCCCCAGCAACGACAAATACCTGGCATCTGTCATCTCCTGGCTTTTACAGTGCCGTCACCTTTATGGGGGGCGCGGTTCCGCATTCGCACGGTCCCGAGGGCCCCCCCAGCAACGACAAATACCTGGCATACCAATCGCCGTTCCGGGCAGGCGCAGGACCGCTTTCGCACGGTCCCGTGGCCCGCCCCCGGCGACTGGCAGACACCTGGCTGGATGGCTTGACACTTGGGAGGACGCTTCAGGAACACGAGAGCGTCCTACAACCGCGAGGGCCATGCGTTGGCGCCGAGACCCCCGTCCCGACGCCCGCGGCCCTCTAGGGAGGCATGAGCCGTTCCTCGGCTCGCCTCCTACGGCCGGTCCTGCGGCGGCGGTGTGGGGCTGCGAGAGGATCGTCCTCCCTTGCCCGCTCCGCCGCCTCCTTCTGCGAGATGACGTTCTCGCAGAATGACACGGCCGCATGCCAAGCCAAAGAGCTGCCGACCATGGCCTTGACCAAGGAAGGCAGCGTGGGGTCTCCTCCGATAGTGGCGGCGAGGACATCGCGCTGCACCGACCACGCCGGGCACTGCTCCAGCGTGTGTTGCGCGGTGTCCTCGTCGCCGCCGCACTCATGGCACCTAGGGGTCGCTTCCCTCTGCGCCACTCCGTGCAGGTACTTCCCGAAACATCCGTGTCCGGACAGTACCTGCACGAGGCGGTAGGTGAGCGACCCGTGCTTGCGGCTCATCCATTCCTTGAGGACCGGGCGAATGGCCTCAATGGTCAGACGCCCGGCCTCCGGCTCCGCGAGCCGCTCCTGCCACTCGACCAGCGAACGTTCTTGCGCCTGCTGCCGCTCGCGCCTCGTGTCTTCGGGCGCGGCGGCCCCGCCGTCTGCTCGGGCCTCAGCACTCCGCCGATAGACGGCTGCGAGCACCTTGGCCTCGAGGTCCCAGGGTGGGGTCCCCGCCAGGACACAGGCCGCGCCGTGTGAGATGGTGCGGTATCCGCGGATCACCCTGGTCGCCATGACCCGCTGCGGTCTCCGGAGCAGGGTCATATTGCGGCGATCCAGGGCTTCCGCCCACACCGGCGCGCCGTACAGGGCCATCGACCTCACCACCCCGGTGTACAGACGACGGCAGCACGTTCGTGGTCCTCCAGTGTTCGGCAGGAGCCGGCTAAGCGCACCAGCCGCAGCGACGAGTTTGGGGGCGAGGCGCTTGAAATGCGCGTGGAATTTCCACCTGCCGTCGAGTACGAGGCCGAGATATTTCATCTCGGTCCCTACCTCGACGGCAACGCCCCCTACGTCCAGCTGCGCCCCCGCTGGTGGCTTCCTGCGAGGCCCGTGGAAACACAGGGCTTCAGTCTTGCTGAGGGCTACCTTTAGGCCCAACTGCCGGATCCGGTCTATGACGATCGCCACTCCGGTCTCCGACAGAAGGGTCGCCTCGGCATAGTTCGCCGCTCTTGCTGTGACAAGAGTGTCGTCTGCGTAGCACACCACGTCGACTCCGGCCGGAAGAGCGCCACGCAGCGCCCAGTCATATCCGATGTTCCACAGGAGCGGGCCGAGCACCGATCCCTGTGGAACACCGCACGCTACGCGCCGACGTAGAAGCTCACCGGCCCCGTCCACGCACACGACACTCCTGCCCAGCAGGTAGTCCTCGAGGACTCGTCGGAGGTACTCCGGAACCCGATGGTACCGGAGCGCCTCAGCCACGCAGCTGAAGGGCAGGGTGTTGAACGCGTTGGAGATGTCGAGGGACACCGCCAACACCACCCCGCCCTCTGCGACAGCTGCTTGCGAGAGGGACTTCACGCGCATCACGGCGTCGACCGTGGAGCGTCCCTCTCGGAAGCCGTATTGGCTGGTGGCCAGATCGGGCCCCATCGTGCGTAAGTGGTCTGTGATGCGGGCAGCTATTATACGCTCGAATAGCTTGCCCGCCTCATCCAGCAGCACGATGGGCCGCATCGCTGACGACGAGCCCGGAGGACGTCCCTCCTTCGGCAGCAAGACTAGCAAGCCCTGCTTCCAGATCGAGGGGAACTGTCCACGCGCAAGACACGCGTCGAGCAGTCCCCTGAAGCGGGCCTCTAGCGTGTCCAGGGCCTTGACCAACGCGCGGCCTGGAACCCCGTCGGGCCCTGGTGCGGTCTTTTTGGCGCGGAGCCGTAGGATCGCCGCCCCCATTTCGCCATCCGAAATGGGGGGTACGGGGGCGGCGTCCGTGTCACGTCCGGTGGGTGGCGGCGCCATCCCCGGCGGCTGAAAGTCAGCACTGGCGGGGAATAGCGCCGCGACGACTTCCCTGAGGAGGCGGGGCTGGAGAGACTCGGTGAGTGGGGCGGCCCGCTCGCGCATCTGCTTCCGCGCGTGGCGGTAGGGGCGGCCCCACGGATCCCGGTTCAGCTCATCCAGCATCTCTTCCCGGCCTCGGGTCTTGGCTTGTGCGATGGCCAGCTGCAGAGTCTTCTTACAAGACGTGTAAGCATCGTACAACTGGCCCTCGCTTGCCTCGTCGCGCGCGCGCCGCCTGCGACACCTCTGGTACTCGCGGCGCGCTTCGGCGCAGTCCCTACGGAGGTCTGCGATCTCTGCCGACCACCAATACACCTCTCTACGTGGTGGCCGGCGCCGCGCGCGCGGCATTGCCGCGTCGCATACCTCCGTCATCGTCTCCTGGAACCACGCCGCTTGATCTTCCACGTCGTCTGTGCGCGACTGAGGCTGGCACCAAGACCTTACAATGGCCGCCTCCTCAAGCAAGTCGTTGTCCAATTTTGCCAGCGCCCACCTTGGGAACGGTGGCCGTCGTCCACCGGTTCGACGGCTTCTTGCCTCCGTCGTGGAGGAGACGCTGAACCGGATATAACGGTGATCCGACAGCGTCTCGACCCCATCGAGGACTCGCCAGCCCTGGACTCGCGTCGCGACAGCAGGAGATGCGAACGAGATGTCCACGATAGACTCTCCCTGCTGCCGCACGCAGGTGCTGACAGAGCCCCGATTTAGGACGGAGACTCCGATGATAGCCGCCCATTCCTCGAGGGTCTCGCCGCGAGCGTCCGTGGCCGGACAGCCCCACACCGTTGACTTGGCATTGAAGTCTCCCAGGACGAATACCGGCAGCGGTGAAGCTCGTCTCACCGCCGCCCCAACCTCGTCCAGGAAGGCTTCAAACTCGATGAGGGGTCTGTTGGGGGAGAAGTACACCCCGATGAAGGCAAACTCCCCCCAGGCCACGACGACGAAACCCTGGCCCCTCTCCTTGAGGGTGAGGTCCCCTGCGCTTGCGATGGCAACGGTTCCCGTAGCATCGCCCGCCCAGTTTGACCTGGACGGAACGAAGTAGGGTTCCGCCACCACCGCAATGTCCACCGACCACTCCAGCAGGGACTGCAGGAATAGATCCTGAGCCCGAGCGGAGTGGTTGAGGTTCCCCTGCAGGACCTTCGTAGGGCGACTATTCGCCATCGGCGGTCACCGTCCCCTGACCAGCTGGCTGAGCTGGTTTAGCAGCGACGGGGGCTATACCCCCCGTGGGCGCTGGCTTTCGGCGATTGCCCGGCTTGACCGGCGTGGCTTTGCAGGCCTTGCTGCCCGCCACGTGGTCCGCCGGTCTGCCCGCTTCGGCACATAGGGCGCAGTGCGGTGCTGCCGAGCACTCGCGCGCCTTGTGGCCGGGCTTACCGCAGCGGTAACAGAGTTCGCTGCGGTCCACAGAGGAGGAGCACTGTGGTGCCACGTGCCCGTTCCGGTGGCACCGGAAGCAGCGGGTGGGCTTGCGCTGCAGGAGTGTAACCCTTGCGCTCACCCAACCCACTAACAACCGGCCCACTGTCGTCAGTGCTTTCGCAGTGGCGATCGGGCAGCTCACCCACAGTGCTCCAAGGCCCGAGGGGGTCGCACGGACTTCTCCGGTCTTGATGACCCCCTCTGCACAGCCTGTTGCACGGGCAATCGCCGCAGTCACATCACTGGCAGACACTGAGTCGTCCAGCCCGGAGATGCGCAATTCAGCGCGCTTCACGGGTCTGGACACCCGAACGTCCTCGGCGCTCAGTGTCTGCCTTACTTTTTCGGCCAGGGCCTCTGCCCTTTGGTCGTTCGCCGACCCCGTCACTTCCAGTATTCGGGCCCCCGTTGCCGCCTTCCTGATGCGGACGTGGGGGATCCCTATGTCTGGAAGGGAGATCTTCTGCTTGAGGTCGGCGATGACGGTGGCATATCTGAGCCCCCTCTGCTCTGCAGCAGGCTGCAGCGTAATTATCACTGCAGCCGTTTTGGGAGCGCGTAGCTTGGCCTGTCTTGGCTGAACCACTTTGTCCTTTCTAATGGGTTTGGGTGGGTTTGGGATCAGCGGAACTTTCGGGGTCCTCTCCTTCGGTCCCTTTTTCTTTCCCCCTGTCCTCCCCACCACTTTGGCCCAGGTTTCTGCTGGGGTCGAGGTTGCCTGAGCTGCCGAGGGGCGCTCAGTTGTAGCACCGGGAAGCTCTTGGCCTGATGCCACTCGTCGCCCTCGCTTGCGGCGCCTGCCGCGCTTAGCCGGCTCAACCCCAGATGTCTTGGCCACGGTCGCCTTTTGTGAGGGCCTGACTTCTTTGCCACGCTCCCCTTGAGAGGGGCAGAGGCGCTTCTCCAAATCCTCAAACCTTTGTTGCATGGCCGCCATCACTGCGGCGGCCATGTCCTGCTGCGGTGGTGACGGAGTTCCACGTGCAGGTGCAGGCTGCTGTGGACCGGTGTTGTTTCCCACCCGAGTAGTGAGCTCTACCCGCAATGCAGCCACTTCTGCACGCAGGAGGTCGTTGTCCGCCCGCAGAGCAGCTACCTGAGCTACCTCAGCTCGCAGGCGCTCGACCTCAGCCTGTAGCTTCCTCGTCTCAAGCGTGGCGGTGCTTTCGAAGAGCTTGCCACTCGCCACCTCGATCGCTGCCGCAGCAGACTTGAGGGCCCGCACACAGGTGCCCTTAAGGCGCCCCGACTTGGCAGCAACGTCGCAGATATTTTTCGCCTCTGTGACGATCACATCTCTATAGGCTGCTGCCGTCGGGTCTCGCAACAGGATCTCCTCCTCGATGCTGCGCCGTCTACGCTCTTCCTCCACCTTGCGGTTGGTTTGCGCCGCAGGCGACTGAGGGCCACTATTGTCGCTGCGAATAAACGAGCAGCGCCTGGCCACACGTTCCGACGCCGCAGACGCGAATGAGGAGTCGCTGTCGCCCTGCTCTTGGACGTCTGGCCGCAGCGTCACGTCAGCCCGCTGCGATTTGGCCGCAAATCGCCCACGTCCGTCCCTCACTGGCTTTGGTCGGTTTCTGGCCGCCAGTGCCCGACGGTTTATAGGGGGCGCCGGTTCGCACGTCACCTTTTCCGGCAGGTCGTCGCCCGAGGAAGGGCACGTCGAACGGCTGCCTCCTGGTTCCTCGCGAGCCCAGAACCTCTGAGCCTTGTCTCGGGAGCTGGTCTCTCCTGAGGTTTCGGTGTCCGTTATGGGTAAGCCAAGTCGTTGTTCACGGGGGTCAGCGGCATGCTGACCTCCGACGCATTTTGTGCCCCCCCCAGATACTGTGGGGCAGCCCGAAGCCGAAGCTTCGGGGCGGGATTTACCCGCCTGGAGATCCGTTTTCAAAGTGCGTGTCGTCATTTTTTTTTTGGGTTTGCTCCTCCTCAACATTGTGTGAAAGTAGAGTGGTATTTGCATGTGAAGTATGTGAGTGTGTGAACGTGAGGGTGTGTGATGTGTAGTGTATCTGAAGAGTGTAGGTGATGTGTGTGCACTGTCGGGACTGGCCATCTCGCCAGCCATGCATCCCATCGACCAGAGTATCTTGGGATTGAGTTTGTGTATCTGCTTGTGCGTGTGGTTTTTGCATGTAGATGTGTAGCTGATGTGTGCTGTAAGTGTGTGTGCAAGAAAAATGTGTGTGGTTTTTGCATGTTAAGTGTAACTGTGTGTGTGTAAACTCCCTGTTAGATGTACCCCCCCCATTTGGCTAGCCATCAGCCGCCGGTCAACAACAGAGCCCCGTTAGAGGAATGTTGTCAGCCGTCGTTGCCCAGGGTGCACCACGTGGAGGTTGCTGCCTTGGCACCCTAACCTAACCTAACCTAACCTAACCTAACCCAACCCAACCCAACCCAACCAACCAACCAACCAACCAACCAACCAACCAACCAACCAACCAACCAACCAACCAACCAACCAACCAACCAACCAACCAACCAACCAACCAACCAACCAACCAACCAACCAACCAACCAACCAACCAACCAACCAACCAACCAACCAACCAACCAACCAACCAACCAACCAACCAACCAACCAACCAACCAACCAACCAACCAACCAACCAACCAACCAACCAACCAACCAACCAACCAACCAACCAACCAACCAACCAACCAACCAACCAACCAACCAACCAACCAACCAACCAACCAACCAACCAACCAACCAACCAACCAACCAACCAACCAACCAACCAACCAACCAACCAACCAACCAACCAACCAACCAACCAACCAACCAACCAACCAACCAACCAACCAACCAACCAACCAACCAACCAACCAACCAACCAACCAACCAACCAACCAACCAACCAACCAACCAACCAACCAACCAACCAACCAACCAACCAACCAACCAACCAACCAACCAACCAACCAACCAACCAACCAACCAACCAACCAACCAACCAACCAACCAACCAACCAACCAACCAACCAACCAACCAACCAACCAACCAACCAACCAACCAACCAACCAACCAACCAACCAACCAACCAACCAACCAACCAACCAACCAACCAACCAACCAACCAACCAACCAACCAACCAACCAACCAACCAACCAACCAACCAACCAACCAACCAACCAACCAACCAACCAACCAACCAACCAACCAACCAACCAACCAACCAACCAACCAACCAACCAACCAACCAACCAACCAACCAACCAACCAACCAACCAACCAACCAACCAACCAACCAACCAACCAACCAACCAACCAACCAACCAACCAACCAACCAACCAACCAACCAACCAACCAACCAACCAACCAACCAACCAACCAACCAACCAACCAACCAACCAACCAACCAACCAACCAACCAACCAACCAACCAACCAACCAACCAACCAACCAACCAACCAACCAACCAACCAACCAACCAACCAACCAACCAACCAACCAACCAACCAACCAACCAACCAACCAACCAACCAACCAACCAACCAACCAACCAACCAACCAACCAACCAACCAACCAACCAACCAACCAACCAACCAACCAACCAACCAACCAACCAACCAACCAACCAACCAACCAACCAACCAACCAACCAACCAACCAACCAACCAACCAACCAACCAACCAACCAACCAACCAACCAACCAACCAACCAACCAACCAACCAACCAACCAACCAACCAACCAACCAACCAACCAACCAACCAACCAACCAACCAACCAACCAACCAACCAACCAACCAACCAACCAACCAACCAACCAACCAACCAACCAACCAACCAACCAACCAACCAACCAACCAACCAACCAACCAACCAACCAACCAACCAACCAACCAACCAACCAACCAACCAACCAACCAACCAACCAACCAACCAACCAACCAACCAACCAACCAACCAACCAACCAACCAACCAACCAACCAACCAACCAACCAACCAACCAACCAACCAACCAACCAACCAACCAACCAACCAACCAACCAACCAACCAACCAACCAACCAACCAACCAACCAACCAACCAACCAACCAACCAACCAACCAACCAACCAACCAACCAACCAACCAACCAACCAACCAACCAACCAACCAACCAACCAACCAACCAACCAACCAACCAACCAACCAACCAACCAACCAACCAACCAACCAACCAACCAACCAACCAACCAACCAACCAACCAACCAACCAACCAACCAACCAACCAACCAACCAACCAACCAACCAACCAACCAACCAACCAACCAACCAACCAACCAACCAACCAACCAACCAACCAACCAACCAACCAACCAACCAACCAACCAACCAACCAACCAACCAACCAACCAACCAACCAACCAACCAACCAACCAACCAACCAACCAACCAACCAACCAACCAACCAACCAACCAACCAACCAACCAACCAACCAACCAACCAACCAACCAACCAACCAACCAACCAACCAACCAACCAACCAACCAACCAACCAACCAACCAACCAACCAACCAACCAACCAACCAACCAACCAACCAACCAACCAACCAACCAACCAACCAACCAACCAACCAACCAACCAACCAACCAACCAACCAACCAACCAACCAACCAACCAACCAACCAACCAACCAACCAACCAACCAACCAACCAACCAACCAACCAACCAACCAACCAACCAACCAACCAACCAACCAACCAACCAACCAACCAACCAACCAACCAACCAACCAACCAACCAACCAACCAACCAACCAACCAACCAACCAACCAACCAACCAACCAACCAACCAACCAACCAACCAACCAACCAACCAACCAACCAACCAACCAACCAACCAACCAACCAACCAACCAACCAACCAACCAACCAACCAACCAACCAACCAACCAACCAACCAACCAACCAACCAACCAACCAACCAACCAACCAACCAACCAACCAACCAACCAACCAACCAACCAACCAACCAACCAACCAACCAACCAACCAACCAACCAACCAACCAACCAACCAACCAACCAACCAACCAACCAACCAACCAACCAACCAACCAACCAACCAACCAACCAACCAACCAACCAACCAACCAACCAACCAACCAACCAACCAACCAACCAACCAACCAACCAACCAACCAACCAACCAACCAACCAACCAACCAACCAACCAACCAACCAACCAACCAACCAACCAACCAACCAACCAACCAACCAACCAACCAACCAACCAACCAACCAACCAACCAACCAACCAACCAACCAACCAACCAACCAACCAACCAACCAACCAACCAACCAACCAACCAACCAACCAACCAACCAACCAACCAACCAACCAACCAACCAACCAACCAACCAACCAACCCGAGAAATTATTTCGCCATTCTTTAAATCAAATGCGTAGAAACTCTCCATAGCGCGTTTTACTTTCATCGCCAAAGGGTACAGCGCCATCTTTTGTGTTCAATCAGAACTAATTCTATGGGTAGTCACAAAGGCACAATTATTTTATATTAAAGGCACATTATCTTTAACGTCTGTTGGGTCAGCTAGTACTTATTTA
>OZ037742.1:0-15211 GCA_964035505.1 Watsonalla cultraria
ACTTAAATAGCTTATATTTATAGAGTATAATATTGAAGATATTATGGAGATTAATTAATCTTTAAGTAAATTTATAAAAAATAATTTTTTTTCTTTACAGTGAAAATGTAATGTTTTTAATAAACTATATAAATTAAAGAAATATTAATGATTATTAATCACTATAAATTAAGTTAGCAGCTTAATAAAATATATTTCTTTTAATTGGAAAAAAATTTCAATTTTATCATTAACAGTGATATACCTCTATTTGGTTTCAATTAATATAAATAAGGAGTAATAAACTCTTTCTTTTAATTCGAAATTAAATGCAAAATTGCTTCTTATTTAAGATATATTGATTAACAATAATTTTTGAATGCAAATCAAATGTTTTATATAAACTAAAATCCTTTAAATTAATAATTTAATTTCTTCAATTTAGTATATTTTGATTTCATTCATGATATAATCCAATAATTAAAATAATAATAAAAAAAAAACTAATTTTTATTCATGAAAAGAAATTTACTAATTTAAATAAGGTAATCAATGGGAAAATTAAAGCAATTTCTACATCAAAAATTAAAAAAATTACAGTAATTAGAAAGAAATGAAGAGAGAATGGGATACGAGCTTTTGATTTAGGGTCAAATCCACATTCAAATGGAGAACATTTTTCTCGGTCTTTAAATGATTTTTTAGATAATAAAATTGATATTAATATTATAATATTAGAAATAATAAAAATGAAACTTGATAAATATCTTAATATAATAATTATTTATATTAAATAATTTTAAACTTTTTGATTGGAAGTCAAATATACTAAATATATTATATAAATAATTAATTACCTCATCAGTAAATTGAAATATAAAGAAATAATCATACTACATCTACAAAATGTCAATATCATGCTGCAGCTTCAAATCCAAAATGATGATATCTTGAAAAATGATTATTTAAATGACGAATTAAACAGATTATTAAAAAAATTGTTCCAATTATTACATGTAATCCATGAAATCCAGTTGCTATAAAAAAAGTAGATCCATAAATTCTATCTGCAATAGTAAATGGAGCTTCAATATATTCATATGCTTGTAAAATTGTAAAATAAATTCCTAATATAATAGTAATAAAAAGACTTTGAGTTGTTTGAGAGTGATTATTTTCTATTAATGCATGATGACTTCAAGTTACAGAAATTCCTGATCTAATTAAAATAATAGTATTTAATAAAGGAATTTGAAATGGGTTAAATGGAATAATTCTTATTGGGGGTCATATTATTCCAATTTCAATATTTGGCGATAGACTTCTGTGAAAAAAAGCTCAGAAAAATGATAAAAAAAAAAAGATTTCAGAAACAATAAATAAAATTATTCCTCATCGAAGTCCTTTAACTACTAGGATAGTATGTTTTCCTTGAAATGTTCCTTCACGGTAAATATCTCGTCATCATTGATATATTGTTAAAATAATAATAATATAGCCTAAAATTAATAGATTTATATTAAAGTTATGAAATCATTTTACTATTCCAGTAACTAAAGTTATTGTACCAATAGCTCCTGTTAAAGGTCATGGTCTATAATCAACTAAGTGAAATGGGTGATAATTTGGATTATTTTTCATTAATTTACTTCTCTAGAATAAAGGGTTCTTAAAATTGCAATTACATAAGATTGAATAACCGCAACTGCTGACTCTAAAATTAATAAAAGAATTTGAATTATAATTAAAAATATAATTAAATAATTAGGTATATTTGATCCAGTTCTTCTTAATAAAGTTATTAATAAATGTCCTGCAATTATATTTGCAGTTAATCGAACAGCTAAAGTTCCTGGTCGAATAATATTACTAATTGTTTCAATTAATACTATAAAAGGTATTAAAATATTTGGGGTTCCATGTGGAATTATATGAGTGAATATATGTTCTGTATTATTAATTCATCCATAAAATATGAATCTTAGTCATAAAGGAAGTGAGATTCTTAAAGATAAAGTTAAGTGACTAGTACTTGTAAAAATATAAGGAAATAATCCTAAAAAGTTATTAAATATGATAAAAAAAAAAAGAGAAATAAAAATAAATGTAGATCCATTAAAATAATTATTTTTTAATAATATTTTAAATTCATTATGAAGTTTATTTATAATGAATTTTCATAATAAATAATGACGATTTGGAATTAATCAGAATGAATATGGAATGAATAATAATCCAATAAATGTTCTCATTCAATTAAGAGATAAATTAAATAAGTTTGTTGAAGGGTCAAAAATTGAAAATAAGTTGCTTATCATTTTCAGCTGAAGTTTTTTATGTTTTTTAATTTAAAATTTTTTTGATTATTAATATTTAATTCAAAAATATAATAATTTAATATATTAAATATAATAAAAATAATGATAAAAAAAAAAAAAGATAATAATCAATTAATTGGTATTATTTGTGGAATAAAAGAATATTACTTAAAGTAATAATTTAAATTTGACATATTTATGTTATATTATTAACTAATTCTTTATTCATTAGAAGTAAATGCTAAATTACTATAAAGTGGTTTAAGAGACCAATACTTGCTTTCAGTCATCTAATGAAGAATAATTATTAATTCAATTAATAAAATTTTTAATTGAAATTCTTTCAATTACAATAGGTATGAATCTATGATTTGCTCCACAAATTTCTGAACATTGACCAAAAAATAATCCAGGTCGATTAATAAAAAAATTAGTTTGATTTAATCGACCTGGGTTAGCATCAACTTTTACCCCTAATGATGGGATAGTTCATGAATGAATAACATCAGATGCAGTTACTATAATTCGAATTTGATTATTTATTGGTAAAATAATTCGATTATCTACATCTAATAATCGAAATTGATTATTATTTATTTCATTAGGTTGAATTATGTAAGAATCAAATTCAATATTATTAAAATCTGAATATTCATATCTTCAATATCATTGATGTCCAATTGATTTTAAAGTAATTAATGGGTTATTAAGTTCATCTAGTAAATATAATAATCGTAAAGAAGGTAATGCAATAAAAATTAAAGTAATAGCTGGTAAAATTGTTCAAATTAATTCAATTATTTGATTTTCTAATAAAAATCGATTAATATATTTATTAAAGAATAAATTTATTAAAATATAACTTACTAAAATTGTAATTATTAATAAAATAATTAATGTGTGATCATGGAAAAAGATAATTTGTTCTATTAAAGGTGAAGCTCTATTTTGTAAGTTAAGGTTTGATCATGTTGCCATTTCTAAAAAAAGGAAATCCTTTATAAATGGGGTTTAAATCCATTACATATAATCTGCCATATTAGAAATTATTTAAAATTGGTAATTCATGATAAGAATGTTCTGCTGGAGGAAGTTTTTGGAATCATTCAATAGATGATGATATATTTAATGAAAATAATACTAATCGTTGACTGATTATAGATTCTCAAATAATAATTAATATTAATATAACAGCTAATAAAGAAATATAAGATCCTAAAGAAGAAATTATATTTCATGAAATATAAGCATCTGGATAGTCGGAGTATCGTCGAGGTATTCCCGCTAATCCTAAAAAATGTTGAGGAAAGAATGTTAAATTTACTCCTAAGAATATAATAAAAAATTGAATTTTTAGTAAAAAAGGATTTAAAGATAATCCTGTAAATAAAGGATATCAGTGAATAAATCCTGCTATAATGGCAAATACAGCTCCTATAGATAAAACATAATGAAAATGTGCTACTACATAATAAGTATCATGAAGAGTAATATCAATTGATGAATTAGCTAATACAACTCCTGTTAACCCCCCAACTGTAAATAAAAATACAAATCCTAAACTTCATAATGTTGAAGGGCTATAATTAATTTGTGTTCCATGGAGTGTCGCTAATCAACTAAAAATTTTAATTCCTGTTGGTACTGCAATAATTATTGTTGCAGATGTAAAATAAGCTCGAGTATCAATATCTATTCCTACTGTAAATATATGATGAGCTCATACAATAAATCCTAATAAACCAATTGCTATTATAGCATAGATTATTCCTAAACAACCAAAAGTTTCTTTTTTACCTCTTTCTTGTGAAATAATATGGGAAATTATACCAAATCCAGGTAGAATTAAAATATAAACTTCAGGATGTCCAAAAAATCAAAATAAATGTTGGTATAAGATAGGATCTCCTCCTCCAGCAGGGTCAAAAAATGAAGTATTTAAATTTCGATCTGTTAATAATATAGTAATAGCTCCAGCTAAAACTGGTAAAGATAATAGTAATAAGAATGCAGTAATTCCTACAGCTCACACAAATAATGGTATTTGATCAAATATTATATTATTTAATCGTATATTAATAATTGTTGTAATAAAATTAATTGCTCCTAAAATTGATGAAATTCCAGCTAAATGCAAAGAAAAAATTGCTAAATCAACTGATCTTCCTCTATGAGCAATATTTGATGACAGTGGGGGGTATACTGTTCAACCAGTACCTGCTCCATTTTCTACGATTCTTCTGGAAATTAGGAGAGTAAGAGAGGGGGGTAGTATTCAAAATCTTATATTATTTATTCGTGGAAATGCTATATCTGGGGCTCCTAATATTAATGGTACTAATCAATTACCAAATCCTCCAATTATAATTGGTATTACTATAAAAAAAATTATAATAAAAGCATGTGCTGTTACAATAGTATTGTAAATTTGATCATCTCCAATTAATGATCCTGGATTTCCTAATTCTGCTCGAATTAATAAACTTAAAGAGGTTCCAATTATTCCTGCTCAAATTCCGAAAATAAAATATAATGTTCCAATATCTTTATGATTTGTAGAATAAAGTCATTTTTTCAACAATAAAATGGCTGAGATAATAAGCGATAAATTGTAAATTTATTAACGAGAAATTCTCTTTTATTAATAATAGCTTTATAGTCATAATATGATATAAAATTGCAAATTTTAAGGAATAATTAAAATTATTAAGGCTTAAAGAATAATTCTTTATAAATAATTTTGAAGATTATTAGTTTAATTTAACTTAAAACCTTAAAAAAAAAATAAAGTTCTTATAATTATTCCTAAAATAGATAATATTGAAAAAAAATTTATAATTAATTTAATATTATTTTTAATATTAATTTTAAATCATTTTAATTTGATGTAATTAAATATAAAAGATGAATATAAAATTCGAATATAAAAAAATAATATAATTAATCTAAATATGATAAAAAAAAAAGTTAATAAATATATTTTATTTAATATTAAAAAATTAATAATAATTCATTTAGGAAAAAATCCAATAAATGGGGGTAACCCCCCTAAAGATAAAAAATTAATTAGTAAATTAATTTTAATTATAGAGTTTATATTAATAAAAAATAATTGATTAATAAAAAATAAATTAATAAAATAAAAAAAAAAACATATTGTACTAATTAATAGTGAATATATAAAAATATAAAATAAGCATAAATTTTCTCTAATTATTATTGAAATTAATATTCAACCTAAGTTATTAATAGATGAAAATGCTATTATTTTACGTAAAGATACTTGATTAATCCCATTAATTGCTCCAATAATGATATTGATTATAATTATAATTAATAAAAATTTTTTATTGAAATAATAAGACAATAGAATTAGGGGGGAAATTTTTTGTCATGTTATTAAAATAAAATTATTAAATCAAGATAAACCTTCTACAATATTCGGAAATCAAAAATGAAAAGGTGCAGATCCTATTTTTATTAATAAACTAGAATTAATTATAATTGATAAAATATTATTAAATTCAAAATTTTTTAATAGAATTATTTTTAATAAAATGGAAAATAGAAAATTAATAGATGCAATTGTTTGAATTAAAAAATATTTTAATGATGCTTCAGAGGTTAAAATATTAAAAGAATTATTAATTAGGGGGATGAATCTTAATAAATTAATTTCTAAACCAATTCAACAACCAAATCAAGAATTAGAGGAGATTGAGATTAATGTTCTAAAAAATAAGATAAATAAAAAAAATAATTTGTTTGAATTAAAAAAAGTTAAAATTTAAATAAAAGAGTTTAATCTTAATTAAGTATTAAAAATTCAATTAATAATTATTTATATTTTAGTGTAAGATGCACAATAATTTTTGATATTATTAGTTATAGTTTGATTCTATAAAATATAATAAAGATAGAAAATACTATATAATTTATTCTATCAGAATAATCCTTTTGTCAGGCACTTTATTTTAAAAAAAAGGTTTTTCCTTTATATTTGAGGTATGAACCCAAAAGCTTATATTAGCTTATTTTTAATTTTTTTTTATTATTTAATGTAAAAATTATTAAAAACGGTCTAAAAATATCAAATAAATTAAATTATTTAACTCATATATATATATATAATATATTAAATAAATTAATTAATTATAAATATATTAATTCTATAATTTAACTGAAAAAATTAAAATTAATTATTTTAATATATTATTATTTAAATGATTAAACATTGATTTATCATTAAATGACATTTTTAATATGAATATTATAAAGAAAAAAAGAAAGAAATTATTTAATATTTAATAATTTCTATTAAATATTTTAATATAAAAAAAAAAAAAAAAAATCTATGTAAAAAAATTTACATATAAATAAATTTTTTATGGTTTATAAATTTTATTTTAAAGCTTATTTTACATACAAATTTTAGTGTATAATTTTAATTATTTTAATAATAATTAATTATTATTGTAGTAATTAACATTAAATTTTTAAGAAATTAAGATTTAGTAATTTAAAAATTAATAACAAATTTTGTGCCAGCAGTTGCGGTTAAACAAAAGTTAAATTAAAATTTATTAGTAATTAATAAATAAAAATATTTAATTAAAATTTTAAATTATTAGGTGAAATTTTAATTTAATTAAACTTTATAATTATATTTATGATTTAATAAATTTTATTAAAAACTAGGATTAGATACCCTATTATTAAAAATTTAAATTAAAAATACTAAAATAGTATATAATTATTTATTGAAACTTAAATAATTTGGCGGTATTTTAGTTTATTTAGAGGAATCTGTTTAATAATTGATATTCCACGAATAAATTTACTTAATGTTTAAAATTTGTATATCGTTGTTATAAAAATATTTTTAAATGATAATAATATTTAAATTTTAAAATTAAAAATTAAATCAGATCAAGATGCAGTTTATAATTAAGAATATAATGGATTACAATAAATTTATTTAAATGAATATTAATTTTTAATTTTTAATTGAAGGTGGATTTAAATGTAATTTTAATTAGTTTATTAAAATGATTATTAATTAAAATATGTACATATTGCCCGTCACTTTCATTTATAAATTGGAATAAGTCGTAACAAAGTAGAGGTACTGGAAAGTGTTTCTAGAAAGAACAAATTAGAGCTTGATAAAAGTATTTCATTTACATTGAAAAGATATTAAATTTAATTAATTTGAAAGTATAAAATTAATAATTTAAATTAAAATAATAAAAAAATTTTTAATAAAAATATATATAATTGGGGGGTTATAGTATTTTTAAAAAAATAATTTTTTAATTTATAGTTAAATAGTATTGTAAAAGAATTTTAAAATAATTAAAAATTATATTTAATAAAAAGTAATTTTAATTTAATGTATCTTGTGTATCAGAGTTTATTAAATAAAATTTTCATTTAAAAATTTCTCGAATTTAAAAGAGATAATTAATTAATAAAGTTATTGTTTCATAAATATTTTAAATAATTAATTTGAAATGAAATGTTAATCGTTTTTAAATATATCTAGTTTTTTTAGAAAAAAATTTAATTTAAAATTTATAAAAAAAAAAATTAATTAATTAATTTTTTTTTTTATAAATTTAATAATTTAAGGGATAAGCTTTAAATTAAATTTTTATAATAAATTAATTTTATAATTAAAATTTTTATAATTTAAATTGTTAAAAAATTATTATTTATTATAAATAATTTTAATTAAAAATAAAATTTAATATTATATTTAATTTTTTATAAAAAAATAAATTTTTATTTTATTTATTTAGTAATAATGATAAAATTAGTAAAATTATTAAAATAATTAAAAAATAGAATTTAATTAATTATTAATTAAAAGGAATTCGGCAAAAAATATAAATTATGTTCACTTGTTTATCAAAAACATGTCTTTTTGAATAATAATTTAAAGTCTAATCTGCCCACTGATAATATTATTAAAGGGCTGCAGTATAATGACTGTACAAAGGTAGCATAATCATTAGTCTCTTAATTGGTGACTTGTATGAAGGATTGAATGAAATATAATCTGTCTCTTAATTATATATTGAACTTAATTTTTTATTTAAAAAGTTAAAATTTATTAAAAAGACGAGAAGACCCTGTAGAGTTTGATAATTATTTAAATTAATAGTTATTTATAAAATTTATATTAAAATTTAGGTTAATTATTTTGTTGGGGTGATAGAAAAATTAAAATAACTTTTTTTTTAATAAATTTACATTAATAGGTGAATAAATGATCCATATTTTATTTATGATTATAAGAAAAAATTACCTCAGGGATAACAGCGTAATTTTTTTTTTTAGTTCAAATAAGAAAAAAAGTTTGCGACCTCGATGTTGGATTAAGATAAAATTTAAATGCAGAAGTTTAAAATTTTTGATCTGTTCGATCATTAAAATCTTACATGATCTGAGTTCAAACCGGTGTAAGCCAGGTTGGTTTCTATCTTTTAAAAATTAAAATATTTTAGTACGAAAGGATTAAATATTTAAATTATATTTAAATAGTTGAATTTTATTAATTAGATATTTAACTATTTTGACAGAAGAAAATGTGATGATTTTAGAAATCATAAATATATATTTATAATATATATGTAGTAATGATAATAAAAGATTATATTTTAGTTTTTTTAGGAATATTAATTTTAATTATTGGTGTATTAATTGGGGTTGCTTTTTTAACTTTATTAGAACGGAAAGTATTAGGGTATATTCAAATTCGTAAAGGACCTAATAAATTAGGATTTATTGGTTTATTACAGCCTTTTTCTGATGCTATTAAGTTATTTAGAAAAGAACAAACTTATCCAATTATATCTAATTATTTAGTTTATTATTTTTCTCCTGTTATTAGTCTTATATTATCTTTAATAATTTGAATATTAATTCCTTATTATTTTAATATAATTAGATTTAATTTAGGAATTTTATTTTTTTTTTCTTGTATTAGAGTAGGGGTTTATACAGTTATGATTGCTGGATGGTCTTCTAATTCTAATTATTCTTTATTAGGGGGGTTACGAGCTGTAGCTCAAACTATTTCTTATGAAGTTAGATTAGCTTTAATTTTTATAAGAAGAATTATTATAATTATAGATTTTAATTTTATTATATTTTTTGATTATCAATTATATATTTGAATAATTTTTATAATATTACCTTTAAGAATAATAATAATGTCTTCTATGATAGCTGAGACTAATCGAACTCCTTTTGATTTTGCTGAAGGAGAGAGAGAATTAGTTTCTGGGTTTAATATTGAATATAGAAGAGGAGGATTTGCTTTAATTTTTTTAGCTGAATATTCTAGAATTTTATTTATAAGATTAGTATTTACATTAATTTATTTAGGGGGTTTTAATTTAAATTTATTTTTTTATTTAAAATTAACTTTTATTTCTTTTATATTTATTTGAGTTCGAGGAACTTTACCTCGTTATCGTTATGATAAGTTAATGTATTTAGCATGAAAGAGATATTTACCTCTTTCTTTAAATTTTTTATTATTTTTTATTGGGTATAAAATCTTATTTTAGTTGATTATTTTTAGTATAAATTAATAGAATTATAATTCTTTCTTAAGTTTTCAAAACAAATGCTTTAACAAGCTCATTAATTAAAATAATAATTTATCTCATCATTTATTAATTAATGGATTTATAATAAAATAAGAAAAATATAATAATGTTAATATTTGTCCTGTAATAATATAAGGTGATTCTACAGGACGTGCTCCAATTCAGGTTAATAAGATAATAATTGTAATTAAAGATCAGAATATAATTTGATTAATTGGATAAAATTGAATTCCTTGGATTTTTTTATTAAATGTAAAAGGTAAAATAATTAAAATTAAGATAGATATAATTAATGCAATAACTCCTCCTAATTTATTTGGAATAGATCGTAAAATTGCATATGCAAATAAGAAATATCATTCAGGTTGAATATGAATTGGTGTAACTATAGGGTTAGCAGGGATAAAATTATCTGGATCTCCTAATAAATATGGATTTGTTAAAGTTAAGATAGTTAATATAAATAATAATATAATAAATCCTATTAAGTCTTTAAAAGTAAAAAATGGGTGAAATGGAATTTTTTCTAAATTTCTATTTATTCCTAAAGGATTATTAGATCCTGTTTGATGAAGAAATAATAGATGAATTATAGTTATTATTAAAATAATAAACGGTAATAGGAAGTGGAATGTATAAAATCGAGTTAATGTTGCATTATCAATTGCAAATCCTCCTCAAATTCAATTAACAAGAGATGTTCCTAGATATGGAATTGCTGATAGTAAATTAGTAATAACAGTTGCCCCTCAAAATGATATTTGTCCTCATGGTAATACATATCCTATAAATGCTGTTGCTATTAGTAGAAATAAAATAATTACTCCAATTATTCAAGTATATTTTAAATTAAATGATTCATAATAAATTCCTCGACCAATATGTAAATAAATACAGATAAAAAAAAAAGAAGCTCCATTTGCATGAATAGTTCGGATTAATCATCCATAATTTACATTTCGGCAAATATAATTAATACTATAAAATGCTAATTCAATATTAGCTGTATAATATATAGTTAGGAATAGTCCTGTAATAATTTGAATAATAAGACATAGTGCAAGTAAAGATCCAAAATTTCATCAAATTCTAATATTGGATGGGGTGGGTAGATCAATTAATGATCCATTAATAATTTTTAATACTGGATGTATTTTTCGTAAAGGTTTAAATTGATTTATCATTAAATTTATTTATAAATTAGATCGTAAAGGTCCGAAATAAATATTAGTAATTTTTACTACTGCAATTAATGTAATAAATAAATAAATAATTATTATTATTATTATTAAAAATGTATGATTATTATATAATTTATTGAGATTAATATTATTTTCATTATTAAAAAATATTAAGTTAAAATAATTATTTATATCTGAATTATTAAAAAAATTTATTCATTTAATATTATAAATATTTAAAATTGAGTTAAATGTAATAAGAAATATTATGATAAAAAAAAATATTTTTAAGTTTATATTAGATTTAAATATTTCATTTGATGCAATTCTTGAAACATAAATAAATATTACTAATAAACCTCCTAAGAAAGTTAAAAATAAGATATAAGAAAATCAATAAGTTTTAATGATTATTCCTGATATTAAACAAATTAAAAGAGTTTGAATTAAAATTATTAATCCTATTGATAATGGGTGATTTAATAAAATTATAATTAATGAAATTATAATTAATAAACTAGATAAAAATATTTTTATAATTTCAAAGAATAGTTTAAATAAAATAATAATTTTGGAGATTATAGATAAAGATTAATTTTTTTTCTTTGAAGTTTTTAAAGAAATTCTTAATTTTGGTTTACAAGACCAATGTTTTATTTAAACTATAAAAACATTAATGATAATTTTTAATATATTACTTGTTTTTATTATTATATACATTATTGGGAATATAATTTTTGTTTCTAAGCATAAACATCTTTTAATTGTTTTATTAAGATTAGAATTTATTGTTTTAAGAATTTTTTTTTTTTTTATAATGTTTATAATATTAATTGAATATGATATATATATTAATAATTTTTTTAGTTTTTTCTGTGTGTGAAGGAGCTTTAGGTTTATCAATTTTAGTTTCTATGATTCGAACTCATGGTAATGATTATTTTCAAAGATTTAATTTATTATAAATATGATAAAAATTTTACTAATAATATTTTTTATAATTCCTGTTTGTTTTTTAAATAATATATTTTGAATGGTTCAGATAATTTTAATATTAATATTTTTATTATTTATAAATTTAACATTAAAAATTAGTGATTTTTGTAATTTAAGTTATATATTTGGTTGTGACATTTTATCTTTTGGTTTAATTATATTAAGAATTTGAATTTGTTTTTTAATAATTATGGCTAGAGAAAATTTATTTAAATTGAATTTTTATTATAAGTTTTTTTTATTTAATGTAATTTTTTTATTAATTATATTATATATAACTTTTAGTGTAATAAATATATTTTTATTTTATTTATTTTTTGAAGGTAGATTAATTCCTACTTTAATATTAATTATTGGATGAGGGTATCAGCCTGAACGAGTTCAAGCAGGTATATATTTATTATTTTATACTTTATTTGCTTCTTTACCACTATTGATGGGAATTTTTTATATTTATATTACTAGAAATTATATAATAATATATTTTATAAAATTTTTAAATTTAAATATATATATATTATATTTTTCAATAATTATAGCTTTTTTAGTAAAAATGCCTATATATTTTGTTCATTTATGATTACCTAAAGCTCATGTAGAGGCTCCTGTTTCTGGCTCTATAATTTTAGCAGGAATTATATTAAAATTAGGGGGCTATGGTCTTTTACGTTTGATAATTTTTATTCAAGAGATTGGTTTAAAGTTAAATTTAATTTGAATTAATATTAGATTATTAGGGGGATTTTATATTAGTTTAAAATGTTTTTGTCAGGTTGATATAAAATCTTTAATTGCTTATTCTTCAGTTGCTCATATAAGAATTGTTATTGGTGGTATTATAACTATAAATAATTGGGGGTTTATAGGTGCTTATTTATTAATAATTGGTCATGGTTTATGTTCTTCAGGAATATTTTGTTTAGCAAATATTAATTATGAACGATTTCATAGACGAAGATTATTTATTAATAAAGGATTAATAAATTTTATGCCTTCTATAAGATTATGATGATTTTTATTAATAAGATCTAATATAGCAGCTCCTCCTTCATTGAATTTATTAGGTGAAATTAGTTTAATTAATAGTTTACTAAGTTGATCTTGGGTTTGTATAATTATATTAATAATAATTTCTTTTTTTAGAGCTGGTTATAGATTATATTTATATTCTTACGTTCAACATGGTAAATTTTATATAGGTTTATATAGATATTATAATGGAGTTTCTCGAGAGTATTTATTATTATTTTTACATTGATTGCCTTTAAATATAATTATTTTAAAGGTTGATTATGGAATAATTTGATTTTATTTAAATAATTTAATTAAAATATTGATTTGTGGAGTCAAATATATGAATAAATTTCATTTTAAATTATTAATATACAAAAATATTGTATTTGTTATATTTCTTTCTTTTTTTTATTTATATTTATGTTAATAAATTTTTTTTTTTCTATTTATTTTATTATAAATAATATAATTATATTATTAGAGTGAGAAATTATTACTATTAATTCAGTTTCAATTGTAATATCAGTTTTATTAGACTGAATATCTTTACTATTTATAATGTTTGTTTCTTTAATTTCTTCAGTTGTTATTTATTATAGAAAAAGATATATAAGTTCTGAATTAAATTTAAATCGTTTTATTATTTTAGTTCTTTTATTTGTTTTTTCTATGATTATATTAATTATTAGACCTAATATTATTAGAATTTTATTAGGTTGAGATGGTTTAGGTTTAGTTTCTTATTGTTTAGTAATTTATTATCAAAATTTGAAATCTTATAATGCTGGGATATTAACTGCTTTATCAAATCGAGTGGGTGATGTTTTTATTTTAATGGTAATTTCTTGAATATTAAATTATGGAAGATGAAATTATATTTTTTATCTTGATTTTATAAATAATGATTTTTCTATAATAATTATTGGAGTTATAATTATTATGGCTGCTATAACTAAAAGAGCACAGATTCCATTTAGATCTTGATTGCCTGCTGCTATAGCAGCTCCTACTCCAGTTTCTGCTTTAGTTCATTCTTCTACATTGGTTACTGCTGGGGTTTATTTATTAATTCGATTTAATAGTTTATTAGTTGATATATTATTTATTAAAATTTTATTATTAATTTCTGGTTTAACTATATTTATAGCAGGAATTTCTGCTAATTATGAGTTTGATTTAAAGAAAATTATTGCTTTATCAACTTTAAGACAATTAGGTTTAATAATAAGAATTTTAAGTATAGGCTTACCTGATTTAGCTTTTTTTCATTTATTAACTCATGCTATATTTAAGGCTTTATTATTTATATGTGCGGGGGTAATTATTCATATAATAAATGATATTCAAGATATTCGTTTTATAGGTGGGATTAGAATATTTATTCCATATACTTCTTTATGTATAAGAATTTCTAATATAGCTTTATGTGGAATTCCTTTTTTAGCAGGATTTTATTCTAAAGATTTAATTTTAGAGATAGTTAGTTTTAGAAATTTAAATATGTTGATTTTTTTTTTATATTATTTTTCTACTGGATTAACTGTATATTATACTATTCGTTTATTAATATATTTAATAATTAATGATTATAATTTAATATGTATTTATAATTTATATGATGAGGATTATATTATATTAAAAAGAATATTTGTTTTATTAATAATAAGAATTTTAAGAGGGAGATTTTTAAGATGAGTTATTTTTTCTTATCCTTATATAATTTATTTACCTTTTAATTTAAAAATAATAGTAATTTATGTTAGATTAATAGGAGGATTATTAGGATATTTAGTAAGAAATATAATGATTTATTCTTTAAATAAATTTTTAATTTTTTATAAATTAAGAAATTTTTTATGTTTAATATGATTTTTACCTAATTTGTCTACTTATGGTTTAAATTATTATTTTTTAAATTATAGACAAAAATTAATTAAAAATATTGATTATGGTTGAAGAGAATTATATAGAGGTCAGGGAATGTTTAAAATTATAAAAAATTATTCTATTTTTTTTTATGTTTATCAAATAAATAATTTTAAAATTTATTTATTTAGATTTATTTTATGAATAATAATTTATTTATTAATTATTTTATTAATTT